>SMSR01015772.1:369878-383988 GCA_019453355.1 Ceratina japonica
TAACAAATGTGTATATAATAACTAACTTCTGAAAAAAAGAAGAAATTCTTAATGCATTGTTACTTTTGATTCTCCTCTGCAAGTTCTTCATCTGTACTGGCAATACTTTCATTGTCATCAGGTACAGATTTAGGAATGATCTTTTTCTTTCCTTTCGTTGTTTTAACATGACCATTAATCTAAGAATTAAAGTACCACTTGTAAATATATGATTATAAACACGTTTTCCTTACAATAAAGGTATTTCATCAACGATAGCATACATGAAGTTATGTGTACATTTTACATACCTTTCTTTTAACTCCAGTTCTTCCTTGTTTATTCCTAATGAAGAATGACATATTTTCAAAATGTTTATTTAAAACCTGATTTTAACCTATTCGCACTTCAGCACATGGCACTATGGCACGTCTGGGCACGTCTCAGCCTGAAGTGTGAAGTCTGAGGAGCACGTCTTTTCTATCAACAAGCGCTGCCAACGGAATGGCTGGATTTAAATTTTTCCATTTGGTAGATTGGCATTAGTTATGCTGACGATCTGAAGTTAGTTCTTATTTATTGCATATTTCACAGTTGTTTTTCAAGCACTAACCAACATTCACCTTAAACGTCAGCATAAATAAATAGTATATTATGCCATTAATTATCTGATAATTATTATCAGTTATCACACATTCAAGTTAATATAATTCACGTTTGTGTAACGCAAAAGAATTATGGCATCAAAGAAAAGGGTACTCATGATTTGTTTAGGTAAATATTAAAAAGGAAGAGCAAACTTATAAAATAGAATATAAAAACAATAGGAAACATGGCATTAATTTTGCAGGAAATATTTGCCGTTCACCCATAGCGGAGGCAGTTTTTATTGATCAAGTAAATCAATTAGGATTAAGTAACTCATGGGAAGTAGACAGTGCAGCTCTTATAGGATATCATACTGGAAAAAATCCAGATCATCGAGCAATGTCTACATTAAGGGATAACGGTATTACAAATTATTCTCACAAAGCAAGAACGGTGAGTGAATTCATTGTTATATAAGGAATGTATCAAGTATGTATTTACATAAATATTGTAGATCACCGAGGAAGATTTTACCAACTTTGATTGGATATTTGGAATGGATAATAATAACATTAAAGAATTAAACAGTATGAAACCTAGTAACAGTACTGCTAAAATCGAACTTCTTGGGAAATATGATCCAAAAGGAGAATTGATAATAAGAGATCCTTATTACGTATGTAATTACTTTAATAGAATATACTCTACTTAAACTTCAAAATTACTTTTGAATATCACAGCATAAAATTTATCTTTTAGGGTAGAGATAGTGCTGGATTCCACAAGGCGTATGAACAATGTGTACGAAGTATAAAAGCTTTTTTAGAAAAGCATAAATAGGATAAATAATTATTGAATTATTCAAAAATTATAAGATAATAAACATTTTTTGTAAGAATAAAATGTTAATTCATCATTATTTATTATCTAAAAGAATTAAAAATTATTCTTCGCAATGTTAAAAAATATCTACAGTTACATATACCTTATCTTGGTAATGCATAATTGATGACACATACTTCCTTTAGTTTTTGCATCATACAAACAACAGTTATCTACCGAAAATATATACATCTACTTGGCATAAGGCATCCCACATAACCTGAAGATTAACATTAGGTCTCTTTAGAAGTGACAAATACTTAAAAATTTCAAAACCACAATAAACAGTAACATGTCATCAAAGAAAAGAGTGTTGATGGTATGCTTAGGTATGTCAAGATATACTAATCAGTTCTCCAAAATGTAAGTTCATAGATGTATATGGATTTCACTTTGATGATTTTAAAGGAAACAGCTGTCGTTCGCCAATTGCAGAAGCAATATTCTGTGATGAAATAAGAAAGATGGACCGTTCTGATTTTTGGGAAGTAGACAGTGCTGCACTTTTACAGTATCACGTGGGTAAGAGTCCAGAGCCTAGAACCATGGCTACGCTCAGAAATAAAGGTATCACATATTATACTCACACAGCAAGACAGGTAATAGATATTTGTCATTTGTATTTATAATACAGTGTAGTTACACGATCGCTTGAATCTTCAGATAACAAAAGACGATTTCTATAACTTCAATTGGATCTTTGGAATGGATAATGGGATAGTTTATGATCTTTATCAAATGCAGCCAGGAGACAGTCAAGCAAAAATTGAACTCCTTGGGAAATACGATCCGAATGGAGAACTAAATATAAGAGATCCATTATTTGTAATAACTACTACAGCCTCTTTATTACCACAAAATATCATTACATTTAATTGATTCATCTCACTTGTAGGACATCGATAGTGCTGGATTTGAGAAAGCATTTCAACAAGCTTCGCGAAGCATAAAAGCATTTCTAAAACTATATACAGGTAAACATTTATATACAGTTTAGCTCACTAATTTACCCAACAATTTATTTTCGCTATACTTTTCTACGAAATAATTTTCGTCATAGATCCTGTGACCACTCAATTAAAATGACCACAACTATGCTACATGAATGGCTAAACTGTGTGATACGTTTAGGCGCATGCAAAAATAAAGTATCATTATTTGACTTTACGTCCGCGTATGTATACTTCAACTATGTTACGATCATCTCCAGAGTATATGAATTTCTGAAGTCTCTCTTCTAAAGTACATTGTTGTAAATTATTTAAAAGTCCGTCAGCTACATCTGTATCCACGACAAGAGCGTCAAATTCTTTATCCACTTTAAAATTGCCAACTTGATCGTCTATTGCAAGTGCTAAAGAGAGAAATATAAAACAAAATTTGATGTAAATAATAATAATATCGTAATTGATATAGATTTTACCTGCTGCACCTCCCAAAGTAGCCATATGAAATACATCTTTATAATTGAGTGATTCATAATTATTCTTAATAAAGGACAAATGGTTCGACACTTGCAAAGCAGATCTCATTGAATCTAAAATAGTATAACTTGATCCCCCAGAAACATCTAAAATTATATTAAAGCAAATTATATATGAGAAAGACGCGAACAAAGACTAATTTATTCATACCACTGCCAAGNCACCGTGAGCTAACACTGTCTAGAAGTGAATAAAGATTTTCAGATAATTTATTCCATATGTTGTACGTATCTTTGATGTACCTTATTTGTAAGAAGTCCAGCTGCGTCGTACACGGCTGCATACGAAGAACATTTACCGAATTTTGCATTCACAGCACGTATTTCATCTAAATTTTCTGATATGTGAGTCTACGATTTTAACACAATAAGCATAAACAGGATAAGTGATTGGACCAGTTTACATATATTAATTAATATACCTGTACATGAAGATTCTTTTCTTTTGCCAGTTTGCCTAATTCTTTCATCAATGTCATGTCACAGCTTAAAGCAAACCTTGGTGTGATAACAGGTTTTATGAGAGGACTCTATAATAAAAATATGAAGAACAAGTACGAGTCTTGTAAAAAATAGTTATATGACAATATGAGATTTGGTCCTTACATTTAAATTAGCCAGATCCTGTATAAACTTAGATATATTTTTTATAGAATCTTCAGTACTTTCATAATAATTATCACTGCGTATTTCATTCATACTTAGTTTACCGATAAATGCTCGTTGGCCTCTAGTTAAAGCCTCCTGTCCTAATATCAGAGACGCTTTTGAATAAAGCGATGCAAAATAACATGCCGTCGTCGTGCCCTGCTTTATAGTTTGCCTCTGGAATGCATCAGTATCTTGGATGAAACTTAGAAAGAGAGTACAAAATTTGTTCATCTTTCATTGCGCGAAACTCACCACGACTGTATTAAATACTCGTTTAGCAAAATTTTCATCGACGTATTTTTTTTCTAAAGGAAACGTATAAGTTTCCAACCATTCTAATAATTTTTTATCATATCCAATTCCTAAATTGGGAAGTTGAACAGCATGAATATGACAGTCAATAAATCCGGGTATCAAAAACTGACTTTCGCTGAGAATAGTTACGCTTTTATTCTTTATATCGTCCGATCTCGGATTTATTATTATATTACGAATCTATAAATCAGAGAAATGTACATTTAAAATCTAATGCGTTATGATTAAAGTATGATATAAAAATTGACAAAGTACCTTCCCGCTATCGATATCTACGTATATCGCACCACGATCAATGATAATCAGTTCACCACGTTCATTACTATGAATAATTGAACCAACGAATACTTTTTCGTTTGAAATCGTCGAAGACATTGTATTTAATTCTTTTGATACTTTAATGTCCTTGAATGTAACTATAAATTATAAAGAAATAATCGATTTATTTTATTTAAATAATATTCTAAATAATGATGTATTTCTTCTTTTCTTCCATCAAACATTTCTTACAATTTTTTACTTTTTCTACATAGTATGATATAATAAAGTATTATTATTGAACAGTGTAGTAACGTAGAATATCGATTTAACAGTGGAAGCAGTATTGCGAATCCTGGCCTCCGAACGGGAAGAATTAAAAAGATTCGTTCCTTGTATTCATATATCATAGCAAACAATTCAATATGAGTGGAAAAAAAGAACAAAAGTCTGATACTTTAAAGAAAGCAGAGAAAATGATAGACAGTCATCGGGAATTTTTAGATATGGACACCGACGAAGAAGATTTTGGGCGCCAAGGTAAAAGAACTGAATTGAAGCAGATAAACGCATAAAAGAAATATTGGAAGTTACTGAATTTTAGTGAGAAAATTTCAAAAAGATTGATTCTGATTAATCGTTCACAAGATATAGATTCATTTTACACAAATGAAGCAATAATTTAAGTATATGTCTCTTAGAATCACCTGAAGTCGAAGAGGAACTACCTGTAGAACCCGAGAAACCAGTGTTCAGTGAGGAAGATTTAATTATCTTAGTAAGACTATTTTAATACTCTTCAGTCAGCTCTTATTGAACTATTATTTGAAACTACGAAACGCGTGATACTACACGAAAGATGTAAGCGCATATAAGACCGCGTACAATAATTTGTGATTTATTAACCTTCCCACTGATCTAACGGTGTGCGAATGTTTATCACTGGTCAAAATCGCACTATCTTCGCAGTACGCAACTGTCCACTTACTGTAGATTGATAATTGCCTGGCTTCATGAAGAATTCTTTGGTACAGAACGAGGAATTATACCAGTCGAGTGCATCGAGATAATTCTACATTAGAAAATATTTATACTTTCTCGACATCCAAATATATGTAGATAGACAGATAAAACGTGAATCACGTGTACTTGTTTTTAACTTCAGTATTACGAATAATCAATTGTAATAATCATCACTTTAATCATCAAGTAACTATATTTTAATAGGTCTAATAGTATTTTCAAATATTGGCCACCCAAGTGATTTATTGAATACTTGATTAAAACAAAACATCTCAGCTTCAGACAATCTAACAATTTTTTATAGTTCATCGAATTGGCGCGATTTTTTAAACCGTACGAAACATGACACATAGGTGCCATAATTTTTATTCAAACACAATTGTTTTTGTTCAAACACATTTTTAGGTAAACCACGTAAAAGATTTGACGATGTATACTTGCCCAAAAGTTGGATGGAATGAACAATCCAATGATACAATTAAAGAGTATTTTAAAAATCCATCGCACACCGTGCTAAGTACTTTCTTCGAAAAAAATGAATTAAACGCTACGTTAAATGTTGCAACGCACGTATCCACGGGATTTACATATTTCTTAAGATCCCCGTGGCAAATTTATACGCCAGAAAATTTTTTGAACACCGTTTCATTCGGGAGCGTCAGCAATAATGTCAAGAGCAACATTTTGAAATTTGTGGAAAATATGTATGCACCAAGTGTTCTCCACAGTGACGATTATGCATCATGTATCCGATAAAAATTTGTGTGCATGCAATTTCTTTAGTTTTTATACAGTTTTACTTTCTATTCTTCTTCCTCGCATTTTCCATAACGAACAGTTTTAAGAAACGATATTTTCTCAAACTTACACCAATTTATTATATTCCTAATGGAAGAGATTTATAAACCACTGAGTCTGACTACGTTATACGTACCAAAGGAACGTCTTCTTCATACCGTTTCGGAATTATCGAGAGAGACTATTTATTTTTTATTGGGAGCAAATGAAACGACAGCTTTGTCTGAAGAAGATGAGTCTAAACGGAAATTAATGGAAAGATTAGACAAAGTAGTATGGTTCTGGATTCGACAAATTCGTAGAGCAATGGTAGGATCGACAAGGCAGAAAATTGAGAATATACAGGATGAAGTTAATTACTGGGAAGCAAAGCGTTAGTTTCCTAATTATCTATTCATTTTCATCTGTTTCATTTGGTATCAGACTGATAGAAAAATGTATCTTACAATTTTTTATAGATTCAAACTTTAATCACTTACGAACTCAACTTCTTAATCCGGAAGTTCGATTAATCATCGATATACTGGAGAATTTGAATTCTCCGACTGCACGCAAATTAAACGAGTTAACGGCGCAAATCGATAGAGGATTACAAGAATCATCATCCAATTTAACATACTTGAACGTATTACGCGACTTCTGTAAAGACTTAAAAATTCCAGAGGATGCAGAGAATTCTGTGACGGACGCGTTGCTACTAATATTATTTATCTGGACCGAGTCACCATTTTATTCAACAATGTACGAATAATGAGTTATTAATGAACTGATTAAATGAACGTATATATAAAATTGTAATTATCTTTAGAAGTAATATGGAAATATTATGTCAACCCTATCGGCACAGTCNGATGCATTTCTGGCATGGATCTTGCATCATGTCTCTTGACCGCTCTCGATAAGACTCGGATGTCTGGCTCAAATCAGGTGTGTATCTGGTTTGTGAATCAGGCTCCTGATCTGGTTCCAAAACCACCACGTTTTTTGGTAAACAGGCGATACGGAATTTGGTTACAGAAGTTCGTTTAGCTTGGTACAGATCTTACACATATTTGGTACCCCGATGGCCGATGGGGAAGCGCTGAGCTCACAGATAATGCATCAGTGTAAAAAGTATGTTGACCTGGATGTTGCTCTTAGGAAAGACCCCGAAGCAGGAATACAGATGTTGGAAAAATGTATATTTTATTGTGACAATTATCAAACCATTTATGATAATGTATGCTCCGTGACAGATATTTCTCGTTATAATCAAATTCATTCGTTAGTACCTGATTAACAGTTCATCGTAACATCATTTTTAGTTTGAGATTAATCTCATACCTCATATCAGTAATGATAAGAAATGGGAAATACGCAGACAAGAAGTTTTTAATAAAATTGATATTTTTAAACAAAGATGCCACGACGTAATTGAAATTTGCAAAGCGTTAACCGTGTTCGGAAGGTATTAAAAAATAGAAAAGTATGTCAAGTAAATAAATTTGTAACTCCTCTTTTCTTTAATAGGAATAATAAAATTGGTTTAACTGGAGGTCCGAAAGGGACCGATTACGAAGCATATTGGCGAGAAATTGAAACTTTGTTTTATGAAAGCTTAAATGAAATTATAATAGCTCGTGATATTATATTCGACGTTACAAGATCCATTTGGCTTAGAAAGATTAAGCAATTTAGGTATACGGTTCTACAGCTAGAAAACATGGTGATAAATTTAATTAACGATATGTTTGAGAACGTAACGAATACAGAAGAAGGTATCGAGGGGATTTATGCTCTGCAAAGATTTAAAAAGAGAAACAGTTCACAAGAAGTGTTGCGTAACAAGTGGACACAGGTATTAGATCCACATACGTGTGCCGAGCGTTAATTGAGTAATGTTATTATTTTAATAATACGTTCTCAGGTATGGGTAATGTTCAGCAATGACATTGAACGCTGTTACGTCGACGCGATTAAACAGTCGAAAAAAAAGACTGATAGTGACGCTAACTTATCATGTATTTCCCAATACTTGAAGAATCAACATTCTGTAATCACAAATGCAATAGATTGGATAGGGGAAAGTGACATAGAAAAGTAAGTAAGAGGATGTGAATTATTTAAACACATTTATTGAAATGATAGGGGCTTTCTTTTTTTTTAAATATTTTACTCATTTATGCCAAACATCTTTTCTTTATACAACTTTTCTACGTTCGTATCTCTAAAGAGGACGTATCATGCATGATTTTAGGTGCGTGTTGCAACAATATGAACATGTATTAGATGTAATTGACAAGAGACGAAAGATGTTTAACATTCACAATACAAACGGAACGCTGTTGTAACAGAAACTTCGAAGTATCGGAAATGGAATGAGAAGCTGGAAAACAATTGTCTTAAAAAAGATTTCAACAATGTCATTGCGTTATCAGAAAGGTGATATTGCTATAATTTTGGACGGGGTATTATATTCGTAACGTTTCCGTATTTGTCGTTTTATATCTAATTTAAAATAAATATTAGTAGGGTATCGGATTTAAATATTAATGAATTTGATATAACATGGAATGTTCGATCCCTTACATATTATTTTAATACGAAATATTATATTATTTATCATTTATATGCATATCTTCTGAATTTGTGACAGACTTATGTGTAATACGATTCATATCGCTAATGTACTTTTCAGAATTACCGTTCTCGTCACTCTATCTTCCTTCGTTTAAAACCTGCTGTAGAATACATAAATCTTTTCGAAGATTTACGAATTGCGAATTCCTTCTCATCGATCACCCTGCCTTTTTTCGATAGTGTAAAAATAAGATTTGTAATATAATCGGCATAGGATGAAAGAGAAATCTCAGATGGCACTTTACACATTATGAGGTATTTGAATAGTAACTAAAGTAAATATATACTTTAGTAATTCACCACGTACAGACGAATTCATATAAGTTGTAGTAGAATTTTAAGAAGTAACGATCATCATTAAAAATTAAACATCTCAAAACTATATGTTAATAAAACGTTCATTAAAAAAATCTTGCAATTAGTATCACATAATGTAAAGAAATAAAATTATTATATTGTAAGATTAATACATTGTATATATAAATATATTTCGTATTTTAATTTATACGTCTATCTTCTGTATTAAAACTAACTTTGGGAATATTTAACATTTATAATAATGGTTTCAGATATTTTTCAGCCTTTTATAATTACCACGTACATAAGTACGTTCCAAGCTTTTGAAATGATAGCGAAAATGAGGAAGAGTATTTTTTAATAATATAAATTAATATAATATTGTTTTCTTTTGTGCAAGAATTTTTTTTTAAATTCCGAATAATTTATCTGTATTTAGGCACAGCATTCATACTTTCATTTCCTAATATGCTATTAGTACCTTTCATATTCGGTGGTCCCTTACGCAACTGTAAACGTAACTAAATTAAAAAATATATGTAGATGTTATAATATTGCACACGTAACACGATCAAACTATGCTCTTGTCTATAATACTATATTTTCACATTCCCAAAGTTATAGTAGTGACACAGAACGTGTACTGGTACATTATTAGTTTGTTATAACTAACAACAACTCAACAATCGAATAAAATATTTCAAAAATAAGGAATGAAATGTAATTAACGAGTACTTCTGGGTCTTGTTCATTGATAGCATTTGTATAGGGTAATCTATGCAATTATATTTCTGTACTCTTAAACGTAAGAAGTGCTTAATTCACTTATAAACGAATGCTTAAAAGAGATCAATTAATTTAATGAATAAAAGAGAGCATAAGATTTAAGTACTATAATGTATCTGCACTGGTAGAATCATCCTAGAAAATTATATATTAATAATCTATCACCAATCGTAACAACAATTACATACAATGACTCAGATGAAATGGTCAAGGAATTCTTCATGGTATACTTACCGGTGTGACAGTTTATACTCCAACAATAAGAAATGTATAAAAATAGATCTATCAATAAGTAAGAGTAGAGTAGCACCATTTGTACGTTCACTCAGCTTGTACAGTTAACGTGTAGTTGTATATTATTCCGGTCAATGTTAACATACAACATCGAGCATAGATTACCCTATAATATAGCTAGCATATTCTCTCTTAGGAACTATTATAAAATTTATACATAAATATTTTTTGTACACATACATAATACTTGTATATGTACATCCGTTTTCTAATTTTGATTATCGTAATGCTATAATCTATCTTTTTTTGCTTACGGAATTAGAACACTCTTTTGGCACAAGTAACTTAAACGATAGTATATATTTGGTTTCTTTGCCCTACCTTAGCTTCAACGTAATTTTTAATTTGATGCGATTACCAAATTTTCCTGGCCGCTGGTCACCGTAAAAATTGGACTGCCCGGTGGATCTTTGTAGTCGAGTAATTCGCTGTCATCACTGAACGAGCTACCCGATGAGCCGACTTGTTCCAACCGCGATGGTGGCAAAAGAAATACTAACGAGATCGCTATTATCATATGCCACGCGCTGTGAACGTACTGAAAAGTATGAACCATTCATTGTATAAATTACAACTTTTAATTCAATATAAAATATATCATGATATATACCTGATAATTAGCTTCTGTTTCAATTAAAGAGAAGAGCAACAGCCCTATAATCGCCAATGTTAAACCTGTTAACAACTTGGAAATTTGATCGGGTTTTTTCCATTTTTTTAGTTGGAAACAACGATAAGCATACGCTCCCATCTGAAAATATATTAAACGAATTTGAGCATTGAGTCATATAGATTTTGTTCATCCTGATTACTTACTGGTATCATAATGCCCATTCCCAAAGGTACTAATATACTAGCTAAGCCCGTCTTGTTAGACTCCACTCCAAAAGCTATGATAAAAACTCCAAACATATGGCATAACGATACGAAACGAATTGGTATTTCGGCCATCGCGACGAGTGTCACCCAAAATGCTAATATGCTCGAAAAGAAATCGCTGTATTGCAAAACCTGAAATAATAGATTACGCGCGTGTTAATTCGAAAGTAAAAGTACGAAATGATACATAGAAAACACAAGACAATATACGTACTTCGTATTTAGCAACGCAATAAGTCATAACGTGTTGATCGCAAGCATGGTACAAAGACGAAAAAAGCATAGTTGCCAAATAGACTAATCCCTCGGTATACAGGCCACGCTTAACGGCTAAATATATAGCAGGTATAAAAAAACCATTACTTAAAGTGAGTATCAATGTTGTCACAAGGAGAGAAGATTCTGGGTTGGCACTAGTAGCATCCGTACAACCCCATCCTTTATATCCTGTATAACAACACAGATTAACATGTGCGAAAAAATTACTTAATCAGTATTTAATTGTTTAACAGTGAACTGACCTTCGAAACATTTACATGCCGTATAGTATAGGATATCTCGATGTATTTCTTGACAAATCCCGTGGTGGCCACAGGGATAATTTCCAGGAAAAACACATTGCCTAGTTCGTATATCTAATGATACTAAAATTTCTTCCATTTCACATTTGACAGGGTTTCTGTAATCAGTAACACAATTTGATAATTACAATATAATTGTAGTTTCGGTATTTTCAACGTGTATAGAAAAGAGCTTACCCGTTAAAATAACACGTTGCATCTAATGTAACATACCAGGTGTCTGGTTGCGGATACGGTATCAATATATTCCCGTCGCGTTTATCAGACGAAGACAAATTCATCGACATTTTGGGATTTTCACATACAATATTATTCTTAGCTCTACCTGGAACTCGTCCGCGTCTAACACAAATTGTAACTTTGACTAATTGCCTTATCACCACCTAAAAGATACACAATGAATTATACATAGAATTATGCAAGAATTTCTTTTACTATTACTATTATTATTCCTTACTTTATCCATTTCTAAATGTGCGCTTATGTCAAGAGTGCCACCAATATCTACTAACGGCAAAATATTAAATTGTGTTACAACCGGATGCACATCAGTTAACATTACCCAAGATGTTAACCATTCCCTCCCCTGGAAAATCAATTTATTGCGTGAAAATGTTTAATAATAATTTATCTTCACTGTGTATAAAAACAGTGTAATACCTGCAACAAGTAAACTCCTGAAAATGTTTGCGAATGCTTTATTCTAGCAAGCTGATATCTTGGAACACAGGGATCATCAAGAGTTTCGTCTGATTCGTGCAACTGACTCTTCGCAAGATAAACTTCACCATAAAATGATTCATTACTTCTGTTTTCGATATGATGTGAGCGATGTTTTGTTAAATCTTTCATATGTAACTGAGCCAGTGCTTTTGAAAATGAAGGTGCGTCCAAATATTGTCTTACAAAAGATTTTTCCGTTATTCTTATCGGACATTCTATAAAATGAGAACTATTTGTAAAATCGTTATTTTCAAGAAAAAAGTTGTGTGAATCAAAATCTACCTGAAATGGTTACTTTTACATTTAGTTCTATGACACTGTCTGAGACGACCATCAAGTAATAATAACTGTCCTCATAAGGCGAAGATTCTCTGAATCTATATGAATCTTGCGTAGTTAAGTTTACTGTTTCAGCAAGTTCGGAATGGTTGAAAATAGGTAATGAACGTCCTTTCAAAGCTAAGCTTTTGATACAAAGTTCCTGTACATTATGAGGTTTCTGCACAGTAAAATTGCAGCCCCAAATATCTACACGAAAATTCCATGTTCCTGATGGAATGTATATTCTAAGGAAAATATTGAATATATTAGTAATTTTATATATGTATATAAATATATATAATAAGTCAAGTGCAATAATTTTACTTGTAATAGGAAGTAGTTTCTTTTGTCCTCAAGTTATGTGTGTAACCAATAGGTATATTTTCAATACTATTTGCCTGTGTCCATATGGCTACAGACCCTATACTATAATGACATTTATGGCCAAGCCCCTGAAGTGTGAAGTCACAAAATTCATATAAAATTATGGAAAATCACAAAAAAATTAAAACAGTTCAAAATATACCTGTTGTTGAACCTTTTCATCCCAATAAGACAAATACGCTCCCACAAACCAGTCTCCAGCTTCTGGGCCATAAATTGGTACAACTGCAGTAGTTTTTGGTTCAAATGTTGTGACTGCAGAAACTGTAATAGTGTGATTACGAGTAGGATACATGTCCTTTGGGAATGTATCATTATTTACAGATATCACAGGATAACTGCCCCATTGCAGATATCTGACAATGCCAAAAATATGTATAATATTGTATTATCATTACATTGAAGCGGAAATATGAGAAATTGTATGTAATTACATGTGCACTTTTCTTTCTGGACAGCCTTGCCCATCCATAAATGCCGCAAACTGCCAAGTAGCTCTTAGTACCTCTTTTGGAACTGTGTAATGAAACATCGCTATATCTGAATAACTTTTGAAAGAATGTAATAATCCCTCCTGGCTAGCTTCTGGCATGGTGCATTCCCTACCTATAAGTATAAACCACGTATACTCATCTACATGCCTAACACATGCAAAACACATTATTTATAAAATATGTTGAAACAATTCGATCGTCATTTTTTACCTGGGAAAAGCAGTATTATTAAAAGAATGTGAAATTGGAGGATCATGAGATGTCGCCTTCGAAAATAACATATCGAAGGCATGATAGTACTTCTCGACATCACAGGAAAACAAAAATTCTTCTCGATCGTATGTCTCCATTCACTTCCGATTAAATACCGATCATCTTCGAGTTTCTGTGTCGGCTGTACATTTTGCACAGACAATAAGTAACTGTGGCTAGTCTGCAATGTTTCCGTGTTCAGTCTAATAATGGTTTAATGGTTTACTACGCTCTGGTCTTCTTCGATCAGCTGTAGCGGCTGACATAGATACATATGTATATGTAAATAGATAAGGGTGGAGTAGATACAAGGGATGCTGATCTTACCGGCGGTTTTGTAGAAACACCCGCTAATCTCTATAAAATAGTTGGCCCGGAATATTAACGTCACCAAACTTATATTCGATAAGATATTCATAAATAAATAATACTGAATTAATTTCTTCAGGAATGATAAGTATAGTAAATGACGTTTCTGCAGAATAACGTTTCACTCAAAGATA
>SMSR01015772.1:394585-420326 GCA_019453355.1 Ceratina japonica
GCAAGATCGAGGAAAAGGCCCAACAAAATTGAACCTGTTCATGATATTCACTGGACTCAATGCGATATGCACGCGGGATCAATTCTGTATTCTGCCATTTATGAGATGCGTGATGCAAGACGCTAATGGAAATACCGTCACTGGCGCTGACGGTAACACGTGTATTGTGCGTACATAGTACGCATCCGATGTATTTCCTTTTTCACGTACATCATTCAAAATAAATGATAAGTTTTCTTTTTGGATATACTTGGATTTTTTACAATTTGTAAACGGAATACGAAATTGCCGTTGAAAAACTTTAATGACCGAGTACAGTGGTGAAACGACAATGGTTTAACGATGTATAAAATACCATCGTCTTTTCTATGGATCCTGTTCGTTTGGTATCACCATCTCACGATGACTTGGTCTCCGTCTTGTATCGAGTAATAGCTGAGTTCCTGAAGCGGTTTGTCCAAAGGTATCTCCTTCTTGGAAAGCTAGAACAGATTCGAGGGTGCAACAACGCGTGTGAACGATCGTGTAAAGATATTCTACTCTGCACCTGTGTTCGTTGTAATATTGGTGTGCAAAGCAAGGAACAATGTGGAACTCTACTACTCACGTTTCGTTGTACGAACGAGAGTCTCGGTATTTTTCCTCCGGTTCTGAATAGCCGTTGCGCGAGTCCGATAACTTTTTGAACTTCCATGTCTTTTAAAAGTTTTCTTTTGACTCCTCTGCCGCTGGCCAGAGCGGCAGTATTCGGATTATCCGGGCATACGAACTCCACTGTTATTACATTGGATGCCATCTCGACTTTTGTTTGCGACGAAGGAATATTGGAAATTCCGTATTCTAAAAATTATAAAATACAGTACAGAACTACGACGACGACGAAGAAGATGGTTCGTCGTTTGTGCCCCGATACGCGTCGTATCCTCGTGTGCTCGTCGCGCGTTTCTTGTTCGCTTACTTTCGACTAATGCGGGATATCGAGGATGTTCGATTGTAAATTGATTTCTTTTTTCCGGATCGTTCTCGGTTTCAGTCCATTTCGCCAAATGCAATTTCAAATAATCGAATTCGGCGCCTCGTCTTTCATCGTTCAAGATCTCGGTACCATTCAACGATTTCAATTTCGAAATTCTTGCTATTATCAGCTGACGAGCAGTTTCCAAATTTTCCGTCGTCTGCGTAACTGGATTCTCCCTAAACTTCAAGTCCTCCAAGCGATCGAGTTTTTCTAATTCCGATACGGATCGCCACTGCAAATTGCATAAAACGAGATAAGTTATTCGCACGAGTATAGCATCGATATTTATTTTACCTCCGATACGTTGTTTTGCGACATATGCAATTGTCGCAAACTGGGAAAGAGTGACGTCTTTGCGTTTGGTTCATCGGTTGGAAATCTGATTTTGTCTATTTTATTTGCACTCAAATTAAGATATTCCAAACTGTAAAATATAAAATGTTTACATCTAGGATGACTATGTAACTAAACCGGGGGTACTGAACTAAATTCATACGAATGATGATCGACTGCTACTGTTGATGCTGCTTACCATGGAAGACAGCCCAATTTAAGAATTTCGTCCCAACTGTGTATCGAATTTCCTTCGAGGGTCAATCTGCATATTTTCATTAAATTGTCATCGGCTTTTAACGGTTTCTGCAGCGTGATTCTGCTGATGATGTTGAAAGAGACTGAAACTTCTCGAAGGGATGGGAACATGCTTATGCATTGTTGTATGTCAGACCAATCATAGTTCATTCTGGCCATGGTCAAATGTTTGACGGTAAAAAATGAATCTCTTAGTTTTTCCATGTTCTCTTCGATCGGTAAATAATTCTCGCTGAACGCGTAACAATGAAAATGAGGACGTGGTGGAAATGGATGTATGTAATTTGTATCTGTTGTGCAATTGAAGTGTGCACGCGTATGTGTAGTTACCTCACATTGAGACGAATGAGACGACAAAGCTGGCGACAGATGTCCGCTATGATTTGCCAGCTATTCATTAAGTTTTTCGATATATCTAACTCTTCCAAATTTGGGCACAACTCTTCCAGTTCGCTTGGTAGTTTACCAGCAGTACTGACATGTTGTTCTCTCAACCATACTACTTTTAATTGATCGAATTTGCTTTGCTTTCTGTTTACTTTGGAAAATCCAACAACTTCCACGAAAGGGGCGTTCATCTCTTTTTGGAAGCTTGCCAGGGTGTCTTTGTCCATGCCGGCCAAGTCGTTGTCATCAATGACCAGGCCATATCGAATTTTAATAGCTTCGATACAAGAAATTCCAAATATTGCTTTACCTGGGCGTATAAAGGAACCTGATGTAGGATGCCTGTGTGTACGGGGGGTGCAAGAAACGTGAACGGCTCGTATTTGTTATTCGTATCATAATGCATCTATGTAATATATCTGTTTTAATACTCTCATTTGGTTAGTTACCTAGCTGTGAAATATTTGACTCCCTCGTATGTACCATCGTGTTTGCCACGAGACGGATCGTCCCAATCTATTCCAAGCCACAAACCTTTCGTTTCGCCGACGGGACCGACATATTTTACTGTGCCCCGATGCCCATCGCACTCGATACGGCTGTCAATTTCATATTTTTTATCCTCTACCATTGTGCGAATCGATTCAAACCGACCAATATCTGTTATTATTGCTGCTGCTGTTGCCGTTGTGAACGATGAGCTTCTATCGTGCATCAGCACTCTTTTTAGTACTATCGCTACGCATTAGTATATTAAACATCGTTCGAAAATCAAATCGTCATCGTTATGTTACTTCGCTGGTTTTCTTTTTAATAAAAATAGTAATCATTCTTAATGACACATATATTATATGCGTGAACGCGTGTCACGTCCCGGTTTTGAAATTTAACCTTGCTGCGATGCAGTTTACAATCATTGAACGATTATCAGATGAATATATCGTTTGGAATCGTACGAACGAAATTTTACGGAGTTGACTTTTTTTAAGGATATGTGCGTCGAAGTATTACTGCGATTAAACAGACGTCATCAGTGATTGACATCGGAAATTCGCGTATACGGTAATACACGGTAAGATGACATCTCTTTGTTGTGTATACTAAGTACTACTGTCACTTTGTTCATTCTTTTCGTTTACTAGCGAAGCTTGAATCTTGAAACCTCGACAATTGACGCGATTTGTCACGGTACATCAAAGATATCGGTATAGGATTATTTTTTGATNCGGTATCATACTGCGTTTGTATCAAGATCGACGATGAATGTCATCGCGTTTGGTCATGACCTCGGTTACAATTACGAATTACNTACTCATACAAAATTACACCGTTATAAAAGTAAAATGTTGTCTAATACAGTCGAGTACATGAATTGGAATTACACACACACCAAGAACACTTGTGCCCTCGACACATATCTATATCTTTGCGCGGAGCACGCATGCGTGGCTATGCAATGAAGCGGGGGACGGGGAATGATATAAATCTGTAATTCGTTCGATAGCTGTTCAGAAAAATGTGTTCTCTTTATCATAATTATCGAACCACGCAGCAGGTACAGTGAATTGAACACTGTCGTATATTAAAAAAAATAAAATTCTTAGAAAAACTATTTAAAAATTAATATGTGTACTTGGATCAGTCGAAAAGGATGTAAATTTCTATGTACATACGTTGTTTCTGACTGAATGAGAAAATTCAGTTGCACCGAAGCACTTTTCCTATCATTTTTTTAAGCATAAATATGATACACTCCATTGCTTATGCAGCAACGAAGTGACGAACTCTTCGCAAAAAGAAAACGAATAGTTCAGGCACTTTAAACATATATTACACATTGTAGAATACTTAAAATTAGAATGTTTAAAATCCTCGGCAATATCGGCGATATACCTACACTCGTATGTATCAAGTCGTTGTCTATAATCGAGAACAAGAATGTCTCTTTCTTGTTCTGGAACGTCCGTACATTCGAAACCCCATACAATAAAGGAAATGAATCGCGACTCTCACATACCTGAATTCGACGTGATACTTCCTCAATTAAAAATTCATTTACAATTCGGATCACGAGTTCCGTGCGAAAGTACTACAGTTACATTTCATCTCTTCATTTCGTCTCTTACGCGTTAACATTCTATTTTTGGTCCATTGAATATTGCTCTCTTCAATTACCAACTATTGTGTACGACCTGGTACGACGATTCCGAACTCGATCTTTGATTTTAGAAGGACGTGCTAAGTACTGCGTGAGTTTCGCAGTTCTTCTGCTACGCGTACGTACTTGATATTTATACGCTACGTAAAAAATTCCTGCGAATCCTTCTTTGTGCCGTCGTCGCCGGGTGTCACATAGGGGGAAAAAACGAAAACAGATATATAATCGGGGCTAGGCCAATTCGTCCGTACACTGCTTCCTCTCTTCTTCGACTCGTTGACGGGTACGATTAAACGCTTCGGTTTTCAGGAAGTCTACAGTCTTATATACGGTCGTATTGGGAGGGGATTGAGTCGGTGGCAAACCAGTCGACGAAGTAAAGTTTTCGGTCGCCTCTAAATCGAGATCCAGGTATTGCAGCACAACGAGGCGTTTATTCGATGCAGGAATAAACGTATTTTGATCCTGCTGGTAGTAGTATATCTAGAACATATCGTATCCCGTCGTGACGTGAACGAAACAATGGCCCGAAATAAAAAATCGATCTAATCGATTTATTACGCACCTCTTCCCTGTCGTCGAAAGCATTATTATCTTCGTCCGACGTTGACAAATGTCGATTCGAATGTCCATGGGTCATCGGTGGCGTAGGACTAGAAGCCGCTCTGATCCTTCCTCCTCTTCCAGGTGGCGAAGCTAATTGCAACGGTCCTATAAGACATTTTACTATTACACGCGGTTCGATCGATTTTACGCTCGTGTCTCGATCGCGAGTACGAAGATCGTGCGCGTACCTTCCACAGGAGATTTATTGTTTAACGGAGGCTTCAACTTCCTATCGATACTCGGTGGTTCGGCAGGAGAATGTTCGGCGGAACTCGTTTCCAAGCTCAACGTCGCGGCCACCGGTCCCGGAGAGGGTTCATTGCTAATGACCGACATAGAGTCGCTGGTCTTTCTTCCCGGCTTTAATTCGCGGTAAACGATTGGTGGTGGCGGTACCATTGCGATCGTTCCCGTTCCCGTCGTCGTCGTCGATACCGAGGTCGTTGAGGGGTCGTTGTTGTCGCGTACCAAAGGACTCGGTAGATTGGAGTAAGTGGCAGTAGTCGAACTTTCAGAACGCGGACTCGACGGTTCTTCTTCCTGCTGAAAATCATAACGAAATACTCGCGTCTCCTCGATGACGACGACGTTGCTCGGAGCAGCGTTCGAGTAAAGATGTTTGTCTATCGTGTTGAGTTCGGGTGCTGCTCCCGGTTGGTGAGATCTTGGGAAATCGTAAGACTCGTCGGTTACGGTCGCGGTCGCCGCCGCCGCAGGTGTTGAAGGCGCAGGAGTAGCCGGAGTAGTAGGTTTCGAACTTTCGGTGGCACCGTCCAAATTTAAATAATTATGACCAGGATTATCAGGTAACATGTGAGGTGGTTTCGGCGGCCTAGGCGGAGCAGGTAACTTTTCAGCCGCTGTAGCAGGCAGCGTTGGGACCGACGACGGATCGACGATCTTCATTTTTCCAAATCGTTTTCGGACTCTCCACGAATCGATCTCGGCGTCGCTCGTACTACTGCTACCGACGTGCGGGTGTTTCGATTCGCCACCCCCTGAGGAAGGAAACGTTTCCCAATTGACGCTAGGCACCGGCGCGGTCCATTCGTCGTCGGTGAAGACGCTTTCGGCATCGGTGGTCGTCGGAGACCTTGGAGGAGAAGGTGCCAATCGCCTTGGTGCGTCGTAATGCTCGGGGCCTTGTCCCAAATTCGTTGCCGAATTCAGGGAACTCGTATCGTTTAGACGTCGACCGGAAATACATTCGCTGATAGGGATGTAAGGCCCGGAAATGGTGCTGGTCGGCGAAATGGGTGGTGATTCTTGTGATTCAAATTGAAACACTAAAAACGACGACACGTTAACACGGCGACAATTACGGCGACGACGACTCGATTTTCATTGAATCTGTCGTCGTTGGATAAAGGACACCGATGTAGACAAAGCTCAAAGTAAAGGAATAAACGAACATACTTTGACATTGTTGTTCCTCGTCCTGAGTGTACGCCTTTAAGCCACAAACTTGACATACGGCGTCTACCCACTTGTTCATGTCGGCTTCACTTTCTGCTACTAAATAATATGTCCTTTTCGGTGTTTTAACATTGAACATGTATTGGTACTTTTGTTTTCGATTTTCAAATCTTAATCCAGCGTCTACCTGTTGATTTGAAAAGATCGAACATATATAGATTCATGCTGATCATGTTCAGAAAGTATACAGCCTTTATACAGAAGAACAACTACCTGTTCACACTGATCTAAATCGATACGACCCTTTAGCTTTCTACATCTCCTATCTCTGTAATACTCCAGGAAATATTGTCCAGGTAATTCGCCACTATGCCGAAGAGCAAACCACCTTTTCCTCCATCGCTAGAAATGAGTAAATTCATTGTGCAGATAATTTTGGAAGACATTTGAATTTCATCGTCAGTAGTACGTCGTGTGCACGTTCGCGGTTCAATGCGATCGCGAATGATACGATTACAGAGTTAACGCTGTGAGATAAAAATATCACGGTATTCCATGCTTATGAAGCATTTTCAAACCAGTAGGTTAGAATTTGCGAGGACTCGATGACAATGCGCGCAGTACTATTTGACAACGTAACAACGTTTAATGAACAACAAAAGGTAGTTCGAGTAGAGTAAAGTCGTTGTCGCCGTCGTGATCGTGCCGTGATTGTCCTCGTCGTCGACGTCGTTGTCGTCGCTGTCTAAAATACCAACCGCTCGCCAAAGTTTCGTGGGTGGCGATTTGATCAGCCACCCTTCGTGCACGATCTCCTGGCTGGTTTTGAGCACCTCCATTCCTCTCTGGCACTGGAACCTTTTAATAATCGTGCATTGTTATTACGGAATGCGTGGAACCACCGACGACAACAAGGATGGCACGCTCGCCGTCGCGTTCATTTATCTATTTTTGGACGGCGTAGCGGCGCACCAGCGATCCCACAGCGGCCACAACACGACACAGCAGCACGGCACAGATTGATACGGCACAACAGATACACGGATACACCGATACCGACCGATCTTCTCCTTTTTCACCCTTTTTTTCTTTCCCTCGCTCTTTCGCTATCTCTTTCTTACGCTCAAACGATGTCATCAACGGAGCGGATTCTCATCATTAATCGCGCTGCGATAGTGCGATGTATTCGTCAATGCGTTTGTATAGGAACACCCTTCGAGTGGAAGCTACCGCGAACAATTAAAGAGAGGAGTAACTCGAGGAGGTCCGGCTGGTCCCGACCGACTCCGATCACTCCGATTATCGTCGTAGTGCGCCCATTACCGTTACCACCACCATCTTGGCCACGCGTACCGCGATTGCCGAGCCGTGTCCATTTGTCCAAGAGTCCAAGTCCGAGCTAATCGCCGTCGTAGATGACACACGCTTTTCCCCGACCTTTCCGTCTCCCGGGCATAATACACGTCCGTTCCGTTCCTCTACTTCGTCATAGTCCTGAATCACAGCTCCGAGCCGAGTCGTTCAATATCACAGTTATATACGAAAATTTGATTAACAAAGTTGTATGACGCATCGTCGTAGTCGCCGTCGTAGTCGTCGTTGTCATCGTAGTCATCGAGCATCATACGGATGGACGTCGCTCGTCGGCGTCTCGCGACCCTACGAATAAATGATCGCGTTACGATTCGGAGAAAGTTTTCCAGAATGGAACAAAGACATTTACCATCGAACAACGATGGTCGTGCGATTAAGATCGACGTCCATCTCCAATGTAATTCTGTAGCATCACGACTTAAATAGTCGTTCGTAATTATTCGAATATCGTATCTTTTACGACGATCAGGAAATATTCGTCGGATATTCACGTCCTCTTCGCGCAGATCTGATATCGCAGACGGGGGCGATGACGAGCTCCTCGGCTCCTGTCTCTTGGCAGAATTTCGTAAATTTATCAT
Organism: Ceratina japonica; assembly: GCA_019453355.1. NCBI lineage: Eukaryota > Metazoa > Arthropoda > Insecta > Hymenoptera > Apidae > Ceratina > Ceratina japonica. The sequence goes on from SMSR01015772.1 coordinate 402,717, forward strand.
GCGCGTTCGGGTAACAGCAGGTGAACGTATGTACGCGACCGTGGATATAGTTCTGCGTTCTAGAAATTTCGATCGATTGACGCGTCGCTCGGCGAATGCTTCTGTTCGCGTTCGCGTCGAGACGAAGCGCATAATTTCCATATTATATAGCAATAAGACTCATTTGCGTAAATGCGGTGACGAGCGTGAACGCGTGTAAGGAAGGAACGGTAACGTATCGAATTCCTTTTTCATCTGCTGTTCGACTGCTCCGAGCCGTGTGACGACGCGACGACGAATGATACGCGCGATCGGTTCAGTAATCGAGTATTCAAATATAATTATATACGTAAACTTTATTCCATCAGATTCAGCTCATATCAGGTTCATATGTTAATGCTACGTATGTATGTATAAATATATACGTATGTTTGTATATATATATATAACTTTTACGTGCCTGTTTTTCGTTCACGTCGCGTTACATCAAAGTTTCTCTCTGATGCGGTTACATTATGCGCTGCGATCGAGAGTAAGGGCTGATCAGATCGATTCTTACGTCCTAAGGAAAGGAGACTCGATACCACGTACAAAAAATAAGTGAGTTGAAAGAGTTACGAATCGACGAGTAACGGTAACAACGGCCGGAACAGCGAGTAAACGAGAGCGGTGACGATGCGACGGAGTCCGAACAGAAGAACTTTAGTCGATCGTTCTCTCGCTGCAGATTCGAACGAATGCCTCTTTATTATTTCGGGGTAGACGCGCAATGACAAAGAATCGACACGCGATAGCGTTGTTTCGACGATGTATCATCTGCGCTTATACTTACTTACACGCGGGTACGAGAGGATCTCGCTCTGGTCTGTCCCTGTCTCCCAGAAGAGATATGATCGCGGCGGATAAAAATATCTAATCTTCGCTTCTTCCTCGGCGGTAACTCTTTCGCGATCATATGCGCGCGATATAAATACAATGCGTATGTGGATAAGAAATACCATCTTATTGAAGGATCTTGGTCTCTTTCGATACACGTATATACAGCACGTATCATCGTGTGTCATGTATGCGTATATGTATGTATATGCATGCCGACGTATGTAAACCTGAGTCGAGAGAAAAATAAAAATGGAATGTACTTTTAAAACTTCATTTTTAATAATAATAATATAACAATATTTGGTTAAATATTCGTGAATATCAACATACAGTATTTCTTATCTACGTTACAAAAATCGTTAAGAGGAAAACGAAGTCATTATATTTCACGTTCTCACGTTCACGTTCACGTATAGTATAAAACTGTAGCAAAAACCTAAATTCATTTTTGTTATTTCTTCCCTCTCTCCGAGCGGATCGCGAAGCTAGCTTCTTGTCTGTTTTTCCGCAGCGAAAACGAACTCGTCATATCTTATCTGCAGGTGTAATATATTTTACAAAAGGAACAATGGTACCTACGACGCAGGGCAGGGCAAACGAGATGTTTAACTAAAGTTTTTCCTAAGTCACTCTCTGCGCGCGATCGGTTTTAACGAGCTGGGGCCGCGGGGCCGGAGGTACAAAAACGGGGTATGGCCGTTTCGTCCGAGTCGTTTCTCGTCGCGATCGGACACAGAGAACGACGAGAATCCTACCGTCTCTACCGTCATCGGTGAAATAAATAAGGAAACGTGCTCGCGTCGAAATATTTTACAACTTTTATCGTGACCGATGCAGTGTCGTTGGATCCAGGATTCGGAGGATGGCCTGCTCGAGAGAAAATGAGAGAGACTCTCGTTCCGTTTCTCTCGGCCCCTCTCGAGTTCGATGCTCTCTGGTTTCGGCGAAGAAAACGAGAGAGAGAGAGACTGGGGATGGAAAATGGAGCGTGGTCTTTCGTTCTTTCTTTCTGTTTTTTCTTTTTTTTCTGCTTCTGTTCTTTACCTAGGAGAGATAAACGTTACACTTGCTTCTCATTAATCTTTAATTAGATAATCATCGGTTCACTATTTACGAAACGTCATAATAAAAGGTATTACCCTATGTTCGGTATTCGGCTCAATGATAATAGCGTAATTAATTACCTTCAATAATTTTGTTTGCAATTATCGACTATCGGATAATTAATTAATTCGTAATGTTTACTCCGTCGTGATATAACCGCGCGATCTATATACTGTGTTCGATAATATAAAAAACAAAACAAATATTATAATACGTGTTAACGTGTTACGGTGTTCGGTATTATTCGCTTCTTCTCGTTACAATTTAATAAATCGCGAACGCTGACACGGCAACAGCTTCGACGCGCAAATCTCTTCCGACTTTTCTGTGTCCTCGTCATTTTCTTCCCCGTCGTCGTCGTCGTCGTCGTCGTCGTTTACGTGGAAGCTGCCCGACGTTCCACGAATCTATTCGACTAATCTCAATTTCGATCTCGATATTGCCGTACGTTTTAAGAATCATTTTTACACTCGCGGTAATTATATTCTAGTCGACTCGGGAAAGAACTTTTCTTTACGTGCACTTCACGTCCAGCGACCCCGTTTCTTATTAATTAATTTATTTTTGATAAAATTAATGAACGCGATCGCCGTGTTGACGTGCCAGGCCGTTCGAATTGGTTCGCACTTAAAGAGTTTACTTTTACTACCACAAAAGTTATACCACTTTCAGATTTACAACACTGCCCTAGACACAGCCATACTAAGCCAAATACTTTTGGGTTTTCGTCGCGTTACGATTACTCTCCTTTTTCACTTGATTAAACCGACATTTCGATTTGAATCTATAATTGAATCGATCGTTGACCGTACGTGATTTTTCATTTCTCGTTTTAACTCACTTTTAAACTAATTGGGTTCGGTAAATACATAATGCGATGCGTTCACGATTTGAGCCGGTCGCGACCCATTCGCCCGTGTTCGAATCGTCAAAAATCAGGCGAAAAAAGAAAATTTACACTGCATGCACTGCATAAATTTATACTGCATGTTACATACATGCAGTATAAAGAGTGGATCTGTCGGTTATCGCTTGCGTAAAACAAAAACTAGCGATAACGAAAAAACGCTTCCAAAGTCCAGATTTTTTCGAATAAAAGAAGATTGATTGATCGATCATCTTTTTTCTAATCTTTTTTAATCTCGACGTCATTGTTGAATCTCAAAATCCGGAATCTAATCGTTATCATTTATCTGTTAGCACTTGGATTAAAAGGACATTGTCGTAAAGAATACAAACCGTAGTACACCGTATATGTGCGTGTAAATTCTGACGTGTCCAAGTGACGACTCGATTAGGGATCACGGATCGGACCGCGCTTTCTCATAATCGAAAACGCAGCGTTTCGACTTTACACCGGTAATGTGAACGCGTATGCACGAGCCCACACGCGTATATCGGTTTCTATCTAAATCACCTGATTGATTATAACTATAAATCGTCTGTAGTCATCTGTTACACGCGATCGTGCGACGCGCATTTAAAAAAAAAAAAAGAAGAAACATACCCGACGCGCATTTTCGCGCGATGCCGATTTTATCAACTACTAGTCGGCATTTTTAATAGTCGTCGAAGAACAAAAGGGTAGAAAAACGGTTACGTTTACTATGATATCAAATAGCACTGGCAAAGTCACGNTAGTCGGCATTTTTAATAGTCGTCGAAGAACAAAAGGGTAAAAAAACGGTTACGTTTACTATGATATCAAATAGCACTGGCAAAGTCACGTATAGTCTCCGCGCGTTGATGCACGTGTACTCTTTTTGTCGTGCATACCGTGCACATACAACGGGTGTAACACGTGTGTGAATCCCTTTCTCGCTTTTCTTTTCGAATAATTACATTGTACCCACACTATACACATACAGGGTTTAAATCTTTCTCTCGCAACGTCAACGACGGTAATAATAATAATTTCAATAATAATAATAAAATAATAATAATAATAGTAATAATAATAATGGTAATAATTATTAAAGAATCAATAATTATAATAATTATAATAATAATAGCAATAATAATAATAAATTCATAATAGACAGGGAAATTAATAATAATCGTTATTATTATCGTAATAATAGTATAGTATGTACAGAACGGTTTTCACACGAGGGTCTATATCGGGTTACGCTTTCATAACTACATATTTTGATTGAACTGTACATGGTTTAGACCCTCGATTCGAAAAACTGTTGTTTTTTGTTTCCTTCAAAATTAACACTTCTTATAAATCCTCCCGTAGTCTAGCGAGTAGCAGCTCGTCGTGAATTTCTACTTTTTTTTTCGTTTGTTTGCGACACCGTTAATCCGCGTTGTCTCGCCTGTCCTGTCGACACAATTCCGCCGCCGCCGCCGCCGCCGCCGCCGCCGCCGCCGCCCCGTTCCTTCACACGGGAACGATTCCAGCAGATTATCGTTCGTGGATTATTTTCAGAATGATGCATAAAATTGAATGGCGCTAAGGTAGAACCTTCGGCAACCGTAGCGATCTCTTAATAACAAATTAGCCTAAGTTAACGTTACTTAACTTTCCACTAAATTCTGTTCTCCCTTCCTTACGTTACATACGAGCTGGTTTCTTTTCTCCTTTCCTCGCGCGCGATATCTTTCCGTTTCGTTTCATACAGTCCACCAGTTCTCGTTCTATATACTTTGCATCTCGTCACGATAATAATAATAATAGTGGTATATAATAACTGCATATAATCGCTACGCTAATAATATTTGAACTATTAATTATTAATTAACGTTAAGTATACACAACACATTTGTACGATTTCACTCGACCTGCAGCACGAACAGCGGTCAGAGAGAAGGTGGTGTTAGACGAGGAGGAATCGTGTTCGCTGGATGGGCAGCAGGAGTAAAAGATTACGGCTGAGACGCGGGTGTACGCGTAGCGCGTTCGTGTTCACGGGGTGAGAATGTATTTTTTTTTTCGTTAATAATCTCTGTCGATTTCCTGCGCGCACGCACGCGCGATAATTTTAATTAACTCGTTTTCTCGTCCTTCGACTAGTTCTCTCCGGATGTCGGGAAGTCAAAGTACGAGAAATTACAGTAAACGTGTACAGTACAAGTGTTCGTCGCGTGTGTCCATTGAGCCAGCTGTAGCATCTTTGCGGAGCGTCTAAGAAGCACCACGTCGCGTCGTGTGTATGGGGGTGTGTGTGTGTGTGTGTGTGCTGCGCACGTGTTTGTATCGCTCCTGCACCTTAACTCGAAGATTAGAGAGAGAGGAAATACGCGTCATTTGGATTAATTTGGTCGCACCAATCGTGGTACTCTGACCCGTACGCGTGTTTGTACATCGGCAGCGAGTTCGGTCAGCGTACCGGACGTAAGTATTCGTGTTGTACCTTCGATCTCCACGAAGCTAGGAACGCAGAACGGATGGAGGTTTCACCCTCCCCTCTGCCTTCGCGACGGACAGAGAGACGGAACAGCGGTACCGCCCGACGAAACTGTTATAAGATTTGCGAGCGCGAATCGTCATCGTTCGACCACCACTAACTAGACGACCACCAGCAGTAGCCACCACTCCGAGTATCGCGACAGACGACTTTTCACTACTAACAGTCACTACAATCCTTCGACGAACTTGGAGAGTTGATCTTGCGGCGTCATGGGAGTCACTTCGCTCGAATCTGTGCCACTCGTGGGCGGAGGGGCGGGAGACGGATGATGGGGCATGGCACCCGGGTGGCCCGTCGGCGCGCCCGTTCCGCCGCTCAATTGCGAGAGCATCATCTCGCTCGGACCGCTCAGTTCGTGAGCCGGCGAATGCGTCGGCGTGCCGTGGGGTGGATGATGATGAGGCGACGGCACCGGACCCGATCGCGGCGAAGGAACTGGCTGATTACGCGGAGACGGGACCGGTCGCGGAGAAGGGTTCGGTTGAGGAGATCTTATCGGCGGCGGAGATCGAACGGACTGCATCAGCTGTTGCTGTACAGAGATCCCTGGAGGACCCATTACGCCTTGCGGGGAGGGTACCGGCGGAGGCGTTGGTTTTAAACCCGGTTGACCGTATCCTTGTTCGCTAAACCCACCATAACCTGGGGAAGAATACGCGGAATCGTGGCAAGCGTTAGACCACGAGCCGACCGGCTCCACGAATCTCGTTTTCTCCAGAATGAAATAATTCTTACCGAGAAGGGATGGCCTTATGGGTCGCTGTTGCCCGTAAGGAGGCGCGGGTGGTTGCGTAAACTGTTGTTGCTGCTGCTGCTGCTGTTGCTGCTGCTGCTGTTGTTGTTGCTGCTGCTGCTGCTGTTGCTGTTGGGCTTGTTGCCTCTGCATCGCCATCATTTGCTGCTTGTACCACTGCGACTGCTGTTGTTGAATGGGCTGCTGCTGCTGCTGTTGTTGCTGTTGCTGCTGCTGCTGCTGATTCAACATCGCTTGTATTTGCATTCTGCCCTGCTGCTGCTGTTGTTGTTGCTGCTGCTGCTGCTGCTGTTGATGTTGCTGCTGCTGCTGCTGCTGATGTTGTTGTTGCTGCTGCTGCTGCTGCTGGGACATCATGTGTTGCAGACCGGGTTGCTGCTGTGGCTGATTGGGACCCAGTGGTCCGCCCACTCCTCCGCCGTACTGACCGCTTTGTTGCTGATGGCTGATCGCCTGTCGATTATAAACGATTGGATACGATGAGAAGTCGTTCGTAGACGGCGAGAAATGGGAATAAGAATTGAGAGGTCGATCTCGTTGTCGTCGTACCCGTTGCTTAATAAACGCGGCCATGATCGGTGGATTGCTTTTGAGTATTTGAAGTATTTGGTTCTGTTGTTCGGGAGTATGAGGATTCTTAAGAGTTTGCATGAGTTGCTGCAACACGTGCTTGTGCATGTTTTGAGCTTGGGCTCCGACCTGGCCGACCGGGCCGCCGAGAACTCCCGTCGGTTGTCTCGGCATTTGTCCGCCCATCGCCATCGTTGGACCCTGATGTTGCTGCTGTTGTTGCATCAACTGCTGCGGCGTTTGTTGCCTCAAACCAGGGTTTTGCTGCATCACCGCGTTCGGAGGATATCTACTGCGAACAAACACGATTGCGCTTAATACTTTGACCTTTCGTTTGTGCTTCGTCGTTCGTTCTCGTCGTCGATCGTTTACCTCCACTGGTCCATCGAGATGAGGTGCGTACCACTACCAGGGTTCGGCATTTGGACGGCAGGCATTGGTCGTTGCATTTGAGGCGGAGGCATCACGCCACCCGTTTGTCCTCCCACACCGACTCCGACCCCGACTCCACCGCCCGGCGTTACTTTACCGTAGCCATGAGGAGCTTGCTGCCTCGCGGCCTCCTCCTGCACCTGTTTAACCACCTGGAGGACATGGGCAGGCGGTGTTTGTGTCCCGGGTTTCAATCCGATGCCGGGTTGATGCGGCGAGGGTAAATTCGTTGGACTAATACCCGGTTTCATAGCGACACCGGCAGTGGTCATGGTAACGTTTGAACTCTGTTGCCCCGATTGCATCGCTCCTACGGGTCCCGTAGGTCTGGTATTCATCACAGCCATTCGTCTCCTACGATCGCAAAACGTAAATTAAATACCACGTCCCCGTGCATCTGCCCAATGTAGAGTTTCATTTCACAGATAAACCCTCCCCCGTCCATTGATTTCGCGGATTTACCTTAATAATNCAACAACAACAGCAGCAGCAGCAGCAGCCCATTCAACAACAGCAGTCGCAGTGGTACAAGCNTCGCGGATTTACCTTAATAATTGCGCCTGTTGTAACCGTTGTTGAAGCTGTTGCTGCTTAAATTTGTGTTTGATGTTCGAACAGAATGGAACGAGACATTTGGTCTCTTGGCAGTGTTTAGCATGGTAACAGCACAGCACGATTAATTGTTTACATATCGGACAACCACCGTTCGTCTTTCGCTTGCAAACCTTCGTATGCGTCACTACTCTCTTCATCTTCTGACAGCTCGTTAGACGACAGTTAGCATCCCTGCACTGGCACGCGTGCACCAACGATTGGATACATCTTTGTATCGAAAGCTTACGTGCCTCCTGTTTCGTATAGAAAAAAAATTGTTTTATCGTTAGAAGTTAGGGCACGAACACGAGCGAAATAACGAAGTCGATTGTATCATCGTATTCATTTGCATTTGCGTTACCTGTGGATTAGCTTGCTTAGCATCGACCGGCGATGAACCATCATCCAAATCTAAACCAAGTTTCTCCATATGATGAGGATGACCATCCTTCTCTTTACAACTTATACATAGGTCAAAGTCCTGAAGATAATAATAATAATAAGATTGATGTCGACGAGAACAATCAGAGCAAACGTAGATAATGATTATTGTACTATCGATACTCACGTCACAAACCGTACAATGATATCTCGTCTCTACGTGGCTCTTGCAGTTGTTACAAGTGTACACAAACTTGTCTTGGCCTTGGTTATGCAATTCGTACAGCATAGACATGGAACTGAATTTCGCACGTCTCAAGGAAGAGAATTCGTAATGTCTTTCCCTAGCCACTGTGAGAAAAGCGTCACGTCCGTCCATAAGGTCACAGTTAATAACAGGATCAGGGTCTTGAATAGGCTGTGTGCGCGTGAAACAGAATGTAGTTATAGAGACACGTAAAAGTACATCGCGTAGCATGTACATAGTAGTAGATGACACGGTGGATACTTACTGCTAAACTGGCTGCACTTTGTGCGCTATGCAACCTAATAACAAAGAATACTTCTTTATGCTTCTCCATAGTTGCAAATATTTTTGCAGAAAGGTCGTTTCCTGTCTGTGGAGTATTAGACTTTTTACTATTTTTTCTTTGATTTGCTTTGGATTTGTTCGATTTTTTGGCTTTCTTCTGCCCCTTCTTTTTGCCGTCTGGCCCCGTTTCAGAGTCTTCCGACATCGAGAAAATCTGTTTTGTTAAAAACAGACAGAAACGAACAACAATGAGATTTTACGTGCATCGTAATAATTTGTCATTATTCGTATTACTCTACGTACTCGCGTTAATCCCTTTTAGTCCTATCAGAACAGAAAACTACTACACTTCTTACCGCGTTGGCAGCGGCAGCTTCAGCGGCTTCTGCTTGTTTGCGTTTTTCTTCCTCTTCTTGATCCAATTCCTTGATACTTTCTTCTAAAACGTTCGGCCAGAAATCACCCTCGAAATAAGGTAAATCGGCTGCCGATGAAAGCTTATCTTCCATCGCTTGTTTTAAAATATCCTGAAATCGATCCACAAGTAGAATTATTATCATCATAAGCATATCTCACATCGTTATTCATTGTTCGCAAATGAAATTGTTGTAGTCTGCTAATCCTATGTTCAAATCTATACGCAGTTAGCGAGTAAGAACATTAGCTTTTGCAGACGTTGCTTTTAGTCCCATTCGACACTCAAGAATTCAACGAGATTAATTCTCAAGTAACACAGAGACTGACATGTATGATGATTAAAATAAAAAAAAATTCTGACTACTAACTTTGTAATCGAGTACGATTCTCTCGACCATGCCCTTGTCCAACATCTTCTTGTACCACTCCTGCAATCTCTTAGGCTTTGGAATCTTTTGTTCTTGGGGATGGCAGTGAAAAATGTAATCATCTCCTTCGGAAGGCGGACAAGCCCATATGTGAGCCATGGTGTATCTGCACATAATAGTGACATGGTCAATAGAAGCACAATTTAACTTCTGCATCGAACGTACGTACACGCGATACAGATAGTCGCGATAATCGCGCGCGCGTCAGATGTACAACTTACCCAAGTTGTTTCGCGTAGTCGAGGTATCCAAGAAGAATTTCATGATACACCGCTGTTCGGAATTGTCTAGGCCGGAAAAAGTGAACAGAGTCCAGATAGGCGATGTATACTCTTCGAGTGTTGGGAGGTGTACATTCACTGCCATATTCCTGCACGTGCATGCCAAAAAAACATACGTCCGTGCCGTCGACCTCCTCGAACGCGAACAAGGCTTTAGCTCTGTACGGAAATTCGCCAGGCATGTCACCGTTCTCTACGAATCTACTTCGCATTCCTGGCTTCACTTCGACGACTTTGTCGCTAGACGCCACGACCCTGATCGCTACTTCCCCGGCACCAGCCTCCTTCTTTTTCAGGAAATTGTTTACACGCGTTTCGATATAGGTACCTAACTTAGTAACCGGCAGACGTGTAGCATTAAATTTATTCTCTTTACGCTTCTGCCCTTTCTTCTTCAAACATTTATCACAAGTAAATCTGCAAGAGAACATAATTACATTCAGTCATATATATATTTTCGTCGTCGTCTTTGTGGTCGTTTACCACAACAATTCGTACAACCAAAAATAGGAAACAGCAAATAGAACAAAACGTTCTCTTACCCTAATGGCCAAATTGCTTCCATATGAAGCACGCAAATCTGATGCACTTTTCTACCGCAATCTGTACAGACGACGAAAGGCTCCAATTCCAAATGATCGTTCTTCATCTCCTGGAACTGTTCCTTTTTAATGGCACTGTAAAGGTAATTTTAATACATGTTAATGTCGCGTCGATTACGTCGTACGTCGTTGTGACCGCGTCGGTGGTACCGCGAGTGGTACCCCGTCGCCGTCTCGTTAAGATGCTGCAAACTTACGTTTGTGGTTGCGTTGGATCATCTCCTAACGTCACAGTGTCGCCAGGAATGTCGTTGAAACATTTCTGACAGAAGGTGTATCTGTCGGAAACAAGACCATATGCCTTTAGACTACCATTCCGTGATCGACGAGAGGATGTTTAGATCCCAATTTGAATTCACGCCAATGCCATGCGTGCATCGCACGAAGATCATTTCATTTCACGCCCCAATCGATGTGTTTGATCCAAATGTGCCAAGTATCCAATTTTGATAAAGATATTTGTTCGTTTTTGCGATTATACACATGCAAATAGTGTGTTTGCCGAATTCGTCCGTTCGATTTTCATTAAATTTTTCCAAATTGCAGAATATCATCGTTTCGTGTAACGTTATTTTTTCGATCAGAGACACAGACATCGTTTTATATTCTCATTTTTAAGTGTCAGGTATCCAATTTCGAGTTCGTCCAATTTCCAAGTATCAATTTTCGTGTTTCGGATCAAACAGTAATAGTAATAGTAGTAGTGGTAGTAACAGTGGTGGTAGTGGTAGTAGTAGAGTCAAAGAGAAGCAAGGGGCGCGGGCAACACAAGAAGCAAGCAGCAAACAAGGATTTGTGTGTGCGTGCGCAACCCATGGGCAGAGCGTAGGAAACATACAAAGAAGAAAAGAGTGCCAAGTTAGATACCGTTCAATTCAATATATACATAAAATTTAAATTGCATATACTCAAGAGTCAATAACTAAATTTTACCTTCGTAATGCATAACATGTATTCCGCGCACTATCTTCAAAGCAAATCTGTCAATCATTTAAAAAACGATCTATCTAATTTCAAATAAAGATTCACGATCCTGGATTCATTGCTTACGCCCCTCAAGTATATGCGTAGGATTCAAATATTTCATAATTATAACGTCAAAAAAACCCGTAAGAAATAAAAGACGTGTAGGTCAGGAGACTGACCTGTATCGATTGATGTTCGATCGAAACAAGTTAATTAGCCTGCCAATTTGATCTAGCGCGTTCGGTTATAGTACTGTTTTTCGAAAACAATGTACCACATAAAAGCGAACGCGCCTATGGGGGAAACTTTACATTTTCATAAAGCGGAGATAACGCGTAATGCATGATGCATAAACGCAGTAAAACTCTGTCAGCAGTAATATTAAAAAAAAAAATAAAAGTAGCCGGACGGGAGCAACATAACTCATTAACTAGAGATATCTAATATTATCTATGTGATGATAAGTAAGAAAGTTACTAACAATAAGCAAGGCAAGATCTAATGTATTCCCATCATGCAAACTATTATCTTTTTTCTCGCAAAATCAATTAACCCATTGTACTCGAAGCCGTTTTCGCATAGACGAAGCAGCAACTCGAGATATTTGTCTCTGTTTAAGATATCTGTTTAACTTAATGTCTTACACAAATTAACGTATAAAAACTTTTTTCTTTCATTTCTTTTTACATTTTATTTATGTCTTTACACCTTTACAAAGATAACTTCTTAAACTAAACATAAATAGTTCAGCATCGAATTTCCACGCAAAAGAAAGTGGTGATCCAGAGTCACCTCTCGAGTGCAAAGGGTTAAATATTAATACTGTCTTACTTATTCAATAGTTATTTAACGACCGAGGAATGACCATCCACGTTTACTACTGACCTGTTCTGATAGGAGTAGTACTTTGCGTCCCTCGGTATCGTACATAGTTGTTTCCCATAACAACATAGCACTTGCGGATTGAACGTATACTTCCTCCCGCAACAATATCCCAAAGCTTGCATTACAGGGTCTATCTCTTGCTCGAAAACTTCGGAAAGCTAAAATCGTCAAAAACACAGTAGTATAGTAACAATCGTGTACTCACAGGGCGACGCTAGACACACGAAACTGAAATTACGAGTGTAAGTGAATTTTCATTTTCGTTTACCTTCGTACAATATCTGTAAACACGTGAAGTTTTACGATTGTACAGCCACGCGTTGTCGAACATCATCCATACGTCGTCGACATATTCCCACGGATCACTGTATTGTCCCGTGTCCAATTTCCTTTTNATAGCACTTGCGGATTGAACGTATACTTCCTCCCGCAACAATATCCCAAAGCTTGCATTACAGGGTCTATCTCTTGCTCGAAAACTTCGGAAAGCTAAAATCGTCAAAAACACAGTAGTATAGTAACAATCGTGTACTCACAGGGCGACGCTAGACACACGAAACTGAAATTACGAGTGTAAGTGAATTTTCATTTTCGTTTACCTTCGTACAATATCTGTAAACACGTGAAGTTTTACGATTGTACAGCCACGCGTTGTCGAACATCATCCATACGTCGTCGACATATTCCCACGGATCACTGTATTGTCCCGTGTCCAATTTCCTTTTGATCGTAGAGAGATCCATCGGTTTTTTAACGATATCGAAGTAATCTGGAATCCCCAGCGCTTGAGGATCGACGGGCTGCCTGAACGGTATGGATTCCGGGTCCTGTCGATAAAGTTTTTCCAACGTCGGCATCAACGCTTGCCGCAACTCGTCGGGTTTAAACAAACACAATCGTTTCTTGTCCGTCGACGTCCCGCTCGGTTGTATCGGTTCGGGGACCAACGGTTTGATATCCGGCGTTGCGTCCTGGCTGGACATCGGCGTCACGGGCTCTTCCTTTATACCAGCAGCACCGGCAGAAGAGGATTCTTCTTTCACGATACCCTCGCTGCCGGTCCCTTCTTCCATCGGCTCCGTTTTTATCTCCGTTTTAATCGACACATCGTTGTTTACGCCTTTACCACCGCCGTCCATCATCCTGTGACCGTTCTCGGAGCCATCCTCCGTCTTTATTTCCATCTTCATACTTTCTTCCTTGATCGAATCCAGCTTTCCCTTATTGTTGTTCATTGGCGGACTAGGAGAATTATTACTGTCCAAAGCAGCATTGATAGCAGCCATTTGCGAAGTTATCAACGAACTTCTCGGCGCGTTTAACGCTGCTCTCTCCTGAGACGTCATGCCCTTCCCGAGGCTCGCAAGGCCGGCAGCAGAAGAAGGCGTCGTAGCGGGATGCGGTGGCGTTTGATTCGCGGAAGAAACAGTCTGATTCGTGGGGGTCATTAACGAAGGAACTAACGGCGTGTTGGGCGTGGAAGCCGTGGATTGAGGTCCATTGACCGTTGCCGTAACTGGACCGGGAGGACTAGGCCCACTGCTGGAAGCGGGAGCTGGAATCGTTTGAGGAGTCGAGGTGCCTCCGATGCCGTTGTCGCTAGGCGTCGAAACCGACAGAGGCCGACTATTGTTGAATTGACTCTGTTGATTTTGACTTTGCTGCTGAATGCCGCTAAACGGTGACGGCGCTTGCGGCATAGAGGTCGACGTTGCGCTTTGATTCGAACTGCTCGTTGGTTGCGACTGTGTTTGGCTCGGTTGCTGTTGCGGTTGTGATTGAGGTTGCGATGTAGTTTGCTGTTGCTGCTGTTGTTGTTGTTGTTGTTGGTGCTGTTGGTGCACGATGGCCGCTTGAGCTTGAGCCAGTCTAACTAGATGTTGATTTTGTACAGGGGAACTGTTAGGTAAGCCGGAAGTACCGTTCGAGGTTTGGAATTGACTAGTTGTCGCGGACGTGGTGGTCGTCGTTAAACTGACTTGTGACATTTGCGGTTGCCCAAAAGGACTGAGTCCAGGATTTGGAACGACGTTGGGATTCGAAGTCGTCGACTGTCCATTCGGACTAGGACCCGGTGGGCCAACTAAAATTCCTTGTTGCTGCTGCTGCATTTGTTGCTGAACTTGAACTTGGGCTTGGGCCTGCACCTGCGCCTGGACATTCGCCTGCGCTTGCACCTGCACCTGAGGTTGTTGCGTTTGTTGCTGCTGCTGTTGTTGCTGAGGGAACTGCATTCTATTGTGCGGAATGCTTATCGCGGGCAAGGAGCCCAATTGACCCATGCTCGGCGAATGACTACGCAGACTAGGGGTGACCGTCCCGATTGGTCGCGACGGTGGTACCGTACCCACAGTAGGCGGAGCGCACGGCCTTAAACTCGGAGCTGAAGTTCCGGTTGGTTGAGGTTGTTGCTGTTGCTGCTGGGCTTGCAACTGTTGCTGCTGCTGTTGTTCCTTTCGTTTTTGTCGCTTCTCCTCCAATTCCTTTTGTATCTTGTATATCTTTTCGGCAAGCAGATGATAATACTCAGACCTGGAATTGGCCATTTCATACATGTCTCCTTCTACTTTTCTCGCGTACGCGACGAGATTGTGCATTCTTTTGTCGAGCATAGCCTGCGGATCAGGAGTCGGAAATATTGCTTGTACCAATTTGTGAACGAGATGATTTCGAAGATCCGGCGTAACGGTTTGATGCCAGTCTTTTGATTCTTGCACTGACGTCGCTGTTACCTGGCTCGGTTGCAGTCCAGCCGGAAGTTGGAGGTTGGCTAATTTATTTTCGTTCGGAACGTTCAATTGTCCGGAATCGTTCAGACCAAACAATTGCTGCATATTAACTGATTGCTGTATGTTCGCAGCAGTCGCAGCTGCGGCAGGAGTGGACCCGTTGGTGTGCGTCGCTTGATTACTACCACCGCTACCGCCACCACCACCGCCGGTCACCCCGACCGTGTTCGGATCAGAGTTCAGCGATAGAGACACGTTTGGTGCGACCACTTGCTGCTGGCCAGCAGCACCGCCACCGACCAGCACAGCTGATTGGCCTGGCGCGGCCTGAGTTTGAGGTTGAGCCAGTCGTACGTTCCCCATCGCACCAGGCGCCCCTGGCATGCCTGGTGCCGGCATTCTTCTGGTAACACACTGGCCAGCCACCAAAGGTAAACCAGCCGTTGTCGTAGGACAGGGAATGCCGAGTGCGTCGTACGCCCTCCTCATCTCGGTTTGACTGGGATTCGGTTGGCTGTTCGGCGGTTGACTATTCGTCGTAGTCGCGGGGGTGGCGTTCGTAGTTTTATTTTTGTTCGCTTGCTTCAATGGTAAGCACACGGGACAATCGTTACGGTTACAATGTTTCCAATGACTAATGATCTGTCTTGAAGAGCTACAATGCGGCACCGTACAATTTTTTCCCGCTTGACAAGCGGTCATGTGAGTCAACACGTTCTTCATAGTTTTACAGTCTGGCAACGAACACTGCCACACATCACCGTTTGCTTGACTCTCGCGCCGTTGGCATTTATGCGCGTGGAGCAGGAGAACCAATTGCTGTTGTATAAGTTTGCGTTTCTCCGGATCAGCTGTCGATTTCGTAGCACCTGATTAACACGACAAGAGAGAGAACAAATGAGAATAAATATACAGTATATATTCGCTGATCAAAGCTCGTGCACGGAGCTCGCGTAGTTCGGCGGGGATATAGGATGTTCGGGTCGCGATAGTTACCAGTTGGCGGAGCACCGGTACCGGGCATTTGGTTCTGAGTAGCTTGCTGCGGGCCAGGTTGACCTCCGCTCGGTGCACCGGACTGAGGTTGGGCTGGACTCGGAGCAGGAGGTTGAGCTTGTTGGGCCATCCCACCTTCTTGGCCGCCGCCGATGACATTCGTCGAACCAATCGGACCTGCGGTTCCTCCGAATCTACCAGCAGCTTGCATGGCAGTCATACTCGTTCCTACTCCTTTCTGTTGCGGTGTAACGACGCCAGCAGGGCTGTTGGTACACACAGCAACGGGCCCTTGCGCTCCGGCTGGAGACCCTGCATGAAAGAAGACGCCCACGTGGTTCGAGTTCCACAGTTTTCTGAGCATCGTCGATTTACGAGCTCAATGAATCGCACGTAACCACGAATACTCGCGCACGAATACTTAAGCTACTGTACTTACCATAACCGTAAGGACTCGACGCACCGATTTGTCCTATGTTCGGCATGTTCGGCATATTTGGAGGAGCTTGCATCCGTGGACCTCCTTGACCAGGACCAACCAGATTAACTTGATGCACTTGATGAGGACTTTGACCCCTCGTTGCCGGTCCAACCATATGAGCTTGTTGCTGCTGCTGCTGTTGTTGCTGCATTGCCACAGCTCTGGTATTTATTATACCAGGTCCGTTTTGCATTTGAGCAACTCCATGCGGCCCGCTGGGATGGTGAATTCCTTGAGCGTTAGGACCACCCATCATGGTTACCTACACAGACAGAAGAGTAATAAAGTTGTAGAATCCTGCACGTTTCACTACAAAGCGGCCGTCCTTTTTTGTACATGCGTATATCTCGATAAGTAGTTCGAAAGATATCGGTACAAACTACTTACGGTATTCAAAGGTTGTTTGTTCAAACTGTTGGTTACTATTAAACTTCCTCCTGCCATCCCGCCCATACTATTATTATTTCCACTAGCGCTGCTGGTCATAACTAAGCCAGAATTTATTCCACCTGGCATCGACATGGTGGGATTACTCCCAGCCATGCTCATTGACGACTGAAGGTTTCCCATTGAATTTGCAATAGACATTTGATTATTCGCCAAAGAACTGGCTATGCTACTTGGTAAATTTCCCAGGCTTACGACCATTTGTGGGTCGACTACTTTGGAGACAGAAACGTTTGGTGGAGATTGCATGTTCGGACTTTTGTTACCCAAAGTTCCTGCAGCCATAACTAAAGAATTAGAAACCAAGTTCTTGTTGCCCTGTCGAGGAAAAGAAACGAATGCCGATTAAGCAGCGAAATTGTATAAGAATGGGCAAGGATATAATACGCACGGTTCGTCTACGAACCTGCTGCTGCTGTTGTTGCTGCTGCTGCTGCTGTATCAGATGATGCGAAAGTTGTTGCTGCTGTACGTGTTGCCTAAGCTCTGAATCAAGGGCACCGTTTTGTTGCCCTGGTCCCGGACCCGTTGCCGGTGGTTTAGCACTTTCAGTAGCGGAACCCCAAGATGCGGATGACAATAGATCGTCCGGGAGATCATTCTCAAGATCAAACATATCTGTGTTTGTTATGTAATCTGAGAATAAACACTCGCATTAATAACCGTTCTCCGTTTGCGTGAATAGCGCTGTAAAACATACTGGTTACTACAAAAGTAAAACGGCTGATCGTCGTGAA
>SMSR01015773.1:0-83861 GCA_019453355.1 Ceratina japonica
AACAGAGACGTAATAAAAAGAAACTACTAAATAGCGTTAAATTGAAATGGTATGTGCACAAGCATATAGATCAGTGCTTGCCAATCAGCATACACAGAGTTGAGTACAAATTATTTAGAGCTTATTGAACTGTACTAAAATTGCATACACTGCCCTTGTTTGGCCCCTGATTAGAATCAATTTTTGATTGTATTAAATATAGGATACAATAGGCAATAATATAATAATAATCATCCAGTAAATTCGAGCCTTATAAATTGATTGCGGATTTTTATAAAAGGTGTATCTACGTGAATGTATAAAAAGCAAATAACATGAAAAAATACATACAATATATTCAATGTAAATTCGATGTTGTAATATTCAAAAATAATAAATAATAAAGTAAATCTATATTCAGTTCATACAAATTTGACTTCTTATTCAAATCCGCAGTCTATTTATGAACTTATTAGGTCTTTGGCAGTGCTGACTAATCAAGATCCGCACCATTCGTTGACTACTTTGTTCTCCCTTTTCTTCTACAATCTATAAATTTCGAAGATTGGTAAACACTGATTTAGATAAAGATTAATTTTTTCTTTTCTTTTTACTCTAAACTGTCTTTTCGTTATAAGGCAACCCATTGTCATTATGCATCTTTTCTCTTTCACATCTCTTACTGAAATCGTGCAACGTACTTTCGTTGTTCTCTTATTATCTTCTGGCTTTTTCTATTTCATTGATATTTTAGGTATAAATGTTGCATATTTTTTATACCTTTCTTCTAGTATCTTTTCCCTTCTGATTATTTTCTATTTATTCTCCCTCATCTTCATCTTCTTCCTCGTCCTCATCCTCATCCTCATCTTCATCTTCTTTGTCAGCTTCATCCTCATATTCTTCCTCACTTTCTTGTTTAACTTCTTCATCGTCTTCTTTTAGTTCTTCCTCATCTTTATTTTCTTCATTTAGCTCTTCTTTTTCCTCTTCCTCCTCCACTTCGAGTTCTACTTCTTCTTCCTCCACTTCGAGTTCTACTTCTTCTTCCTCTTCCACTTCGAGTTCTACTTCTTCTTCCTCCTCCACTTCGAGTTCTACTTCCTCCTCCTCCACTTCCATTTCTACTTTCTCCCCTCCCTCTTCCTCTTCTTGAATTTCTTCAGTTTGTGCTTTTACTTGTTCGATTTCTTCCATTTCTTCAACCTCTTCCTTTTCCTCATCCTCATCTTCATCCTCTTCTTCAGTAAGCTCTGCTCCTTCAACTTCTTCACTTTTCCTTACTATTTCTCTTTTTTCATCATATATTTTGTCTTGTTTGTCTCGTTTATTGTATTCTTCATCCTGACTTTCCTCTTCCTTTTCTGTTTGTGGTTGTGTTTTCTCATGTAAAACTTCTGTATCAAAATCTGTATTTTCTTCCCTCTGTACTTTCACGTCTTCCTCTTCCGATTCCTAACAACAAAGTAATATATCTATAATAATATTATTTGGACTATTTCATAATGCTTTTGTATGATCGTAATAGATAGTATTTAATAGAGTGTGTATAACAATTGTAGATTTTTTTCAGAATGGAGTAACTAAATAATTTAAACGAAATAATTACATAAATGGCTATCAGTCTGTAATAAAATTACGCATTAATTTTACTGATACAGTTAATAAATTAGTAATCAATTAGTAATGTAAATATTAATATTTATGTCAACGTGTGAATTTGTCATTGTGTTGTGTATCAAGATGACATAAAAAGTTAGTACGTTAATAAATTCAACTTTTAATGTAAAATAAATGTCAATATCAAAAACAAATCACAGATTGTGATTAATTGCGCAATAGCATATTAGCATAGGGTTTATACAATTTTCTTTTTTACATTCGATGCAGCTTCCTGTGATTTGCCATTTTTTTGTCGTATTAACTAATCTGTACAAGAAGCAAACAATTAAATGAATGAAAGAATCACCAAATAAAACAAGGCTCCGCAGATTTTTCATTTGATTTCTGCTGAGAATTCTAATATTTTCTTACAGCTGCATTTTGGTCGAGACTGATGAGAGAGAGGGTCATTTTGCCCGAAAGTACCACCGGTGCTTCCACATCTTCTTCCGGTTTTTGTGCTTGCGTTTCCGAATCTGTTACAAGCAGTTCACATTGCGGAGGCAGTGCTCCCTCTAAATATATCGGTATCGGCGGTGTTTTCTCCCTCTCAATATGACTGAAATTATTTTATTACTTGAGAGAAACACTATTATTTGAAATTTAGATTACTGGTGTATNATTTCTCTTTTTTCATCATATATTTTGTCTTGTTTGTCTCGTTTATTGTATTCTTCATCCTGACTTTCCTCTTCCTTTTCTGTTTGTAGTTGTGTTTTCTCATGTAAAACTTCTGTATCAAAATCTGTATTTTCTTCCCTCTGTACTTTCACGTCTTCCTCTTCCGATTCCTAACAACAAAGTAATATATCTATAATAATATTATTTGGACTATTTCATAATGCTTTTGTATGATCGTAATAGATAGTATTTAATAGAGTGTGTATAACAATTGTAGATTTTTTTCAGAATGGAGTAACTAAATAATTTAAACGAAATAATTACATAAATGGCTATCAGTCTGTAATAAAATTACGCATTAATTTTACTGATACAGTTAATAAATTAGTAATCAATTAGTAATGTAAATATTAATATTTATGTCAACGTGTGAATTTGTCATTGTGTTGTGTATCAAGATGACATAAAAAGTTAGTACGTTAATAAATTCAACTTTTAATGTAAAATAAATGTCAATATCAAAAACAAATCACAGATTGTGATTAATTGCGCAATAGCATATTAGCATAGGGTTTATACAATTTTCTTTTTTACATTCGATGCAGCTTCCTGTGATTTGCCATTTTTTTGTCGTATTAACTAATCTGTACAAGAAGCAAACAATTAAATGAATGAAAGAATCACCAAATAAAACAAGGCTCCGCAGATTTTTCATTTGATTTCTGCTGAGAATTCTAATATTTTCTTACAGCTGCATTTTGGTCGAGACTGATGAGAGAGAGGGTCATTTTGCCCGAAAGTACCACCGGTGCTTCCACATCTTCTTCCGGTTTTTGTGCTTGCGTTTCCGAATCTGTTACAAGCAGTTCACATTGCGGAGGCAGTGCTCCCTCTAAATATATCGGTATCGGCGGTGTTTTCTCCCTCTCAATATGACTGAAATTATTTTATTACTTGAGAGAAACACTATTATTTGAAATTTAGATTACTGGTGTATCTGCTCTACCTTGGTGAAATCGGTATTATAGGAGTAGTGGGTCTACTACCCTTTCCCTCGCAACTAGCTGTCATTTCCATACCCATTACTTTAACTGTCGGTGATTCTATGTTCTCTATTTCTTCATCTGTCGTACTATGCTCAGCCGGGGCAACAGTATCGTCCTGTAAATTAAATTACACAAATAAACAATTCGATATAGTAATCTTCTAAAAAGAAATAACAAAGCATCTTCTAAATAAATGTTCAGTAAGCTTAATGAGTACTATTCTATAATGGTTAATACTCATAAATAATATATGTATAATATTAAAATTCACGTAAATTATATCGAATTTTCATGCTATATTTTCTGTTAAAAAAATTCAATAAAATTTCAAATACAACGATTAATAAAATACAATTAACATGCATTTAAGAATATGATACTAAATGTACTTTACAAATGATTCTCAATTCATTTTAATCTACTCTAAAAACTTATCGTTGAACAGTTAACTTCCTAATTATTTATAAGAATAACCTAAACGGAATGATATAATTTCTAAGAAAAATAAAGATTGTCACAATTTGCCACAAACTCTGGTTATTCTTGTTAGAGAACCTCTCAGGCAAATAATATACCTTAGATGAGCGATCAACCCCTGCCAGGCCTTTGGACTTTGGAGGCCCATCTACTATTTAAATGTAAAAAAACATCTATAAATTCTACCATTTGCGTACATACAAGAATTTAAATGAGAATTTGACGAGTACTTTTCACTCAGCTAAAATATGAGTACTTATGCATTTTCTTTTCTTTTATACATATGTATATGTATAACAAATATGATCGATCAATTTAAATATGGTTACACAGAAGCATTGAAATACACGAAAAAAAGCGAAGAATATCGATTGTTCTCGTACAAGATCAGTGGACAATATTTATGTACGTTTGGAAAAAAAATTAAAAAACTCGATAGGCAATCAGAACACAACAACGTGCACATAATCTAAAGGGCTAAAGGAATTTAAGAGAAAAAAAATGTAATAAAATTGCTTCATAATTAGTCTAGTAAACCTTTCGTTCTTGTTGTGTGCTTGGGCTATGCATAACCGAACGTGATATGTTGCCCATTTGAACAACAATTCTTTCCATCGCCGCTTCAGTCTCGACCAAACGCCGTCTCAGTTGATCTATCTCTATGTCTCCTGCCGCTTCTTGTGTTCCAGCATGTACAACATTACCAAACGTATTCAAAACAATGTACCCAGAAGTACTTACAATATTTTTCTTAATCTTTTACACTTTAAGGTATTTGCTTTTCTCTCTTTTTTTGTTCTGATTATATAATATATAGACATATGATTATATATAAATACGTGTGTGTTCTAATTGTGCAAACCTTGCATCATGCAACACCATGTAAAAAAGTCTGATTAGATACCCAAAAAAACATGTACCTTATTTTTCACTATTTCTTTTAAAGGAACTAGCTTTCAAGGAAAACACTGCATTAATAATAATGTATACGCAAGAGTTCGGTCGTTTATTATTAAACATTGAAAGAACTTACGATTCTTTAATTCCTCTATGGTAGGAGGCCTTTCCGGTGACGGTGGTCTCTCTTTCTGATAGTGCATACTGCCACCAGTCATTGCAGTCGTAAATGCTTCGGGGCTGAAAACCATCTTCCGAAATTCTTTCTCTGCCGCTACTCCCGGGTATTCTGAAATTATCTCACTGTCCGAGTTTTTCTTCAGCACCTATTGAATTTAAAGTGACATAAGAATTTTATTCAAAATAGAATTTCAAGTGTTTATCAATTACTAAATTCTATTACCTTGACAATTGTATACAAAAAGAACAATACAATTCCCAAGGTGTACAATGGCATAATGATTCCCATGGTACCATTCCCTTTCTGTGCTGGAACCACATGTCCAGCACCACCTAATGGTGGTCTCATTTTTGGCACAATGTGGTCAGGCCTATCTGATACCTTTGGTACAATGTGGGAGGAAGGTATAGCTCTCCCACGTTCTCTCAATGCAGGATGCAGACCACCTGCGTGCGGGGGTGTACGCCTTTCTTGCTTTATAGTGCCTAAGAACAAATGTTATTTGTATTAAATTATGAAATATCTAATTATGTTACACTGCCACATGAAGTTATTGAAATTGATAAAAATACGAAATTAGTACATTATCAAATCG
This sequence comes from Ceratina japonica, assembly GCA_019453355.1. NCBI lineage: Eukaryota > Metazoa > Arthropoda > Insecta > Hymenoptera > Apidae > Ceratina > Ceratina japonica. The sequence continues at coordinate 5,459 of SMSR01015773.1, forward strand.
AAGAATGAAAACGTCTGCTACACACACACTCGAATTCGAAGCTATTACTATAGGTCAAACTTATTCCCATCTACTTATTTCTGGTTATATTTGCAGTTTTGGCAACAAGCCAAGATAAAACAGATAATTCGAACTTGCTCTCCATGTATAATTAGTCAAAAAGTATCCAAATTCGTACTACCAATTAAAAATGTTATCAATTAGTTGAGTGATTCGATTCAAATTATAGAAATATATTAAGAATAGAACAAAGTTATCAATATATTAATCATGTTAGTAGTCGTATATTGAACGTTCAAAGTAAAGCCTTTTTCATTTCTTACTGTGAGGCATTAAAATATGGTATCTGATTAAATGTGGTATCCCTAGTTGAGACAGTGGTATACCAAAGTGTATTTTAAGGCAAAGGGAACTATTGAAAGATCTAATCTCTTCTAAAACTTGTTTATAAGATTTCCCCAAACGTTCCCTTTCAGCAAGGAACGAGGACAAATCAATGGCACATCTGGCTAAAATCTCTTCCCTGCACAAATTTGCGCTTTGTGGTGTTAGCTTCACTGCTCTCAAAGCATCTTTTACTCTTGGATCAATTTGATGATGCTTCAATATGTTTTGGCATATTTCATTCATAATATCAGCAGCAGTGACATCACTTTCAAAGAATACATCGCAGCACGCTATCAAATATTTAAAAAATAAATTGAAGAAACGATCTACGTGTATATATCAAAGCATAATTTAATATTTTAATTTAAATAACTAATCGAAAAAGAAAAACTAGCAGCAAGACCTGCGAAATGAATTCGCAATTATAATTAAATCAATGAATTGATATTGTAGATGACATCCGAAAAGAAAAATTATATTAAGAATAAATAAATTTACGGAATATATGTAGAGGTTTTCATTATTAAAAAATATTTTTTTAAATGCTTACCAGAATTATCAGATGTATGATGCGTGACAGATGCTGTGAGCATAGGATAAAAGATCTTCGGCCATAGTACCGCGAAACACCCGGCCACAATTGCCAAGATCAAAATCGTCTTTCTTGGACCGAAATCCGTTATTTCAGCCATTTTCGTCGATTATTCGTCGTTCGTTTCAAGTTCTACGATTTCGTTAAATAAGTAAAGTAATCGTGAATCTTCCGCTAACACGTCCAGGGATCGCGAGAGCGGATGGAAGACACAGCGCACTGTCGTCTGCTATTTCTGTCATGGGACAGGTCTGTGCCTATCCACTTTTACCCCTAAAATACTTTTGTTTTTAATTCCAACACTATTCTCATCAGTCGATTTTAAATACGAAAATATCAAAAGAAATTTTTAAGAATGTGCGATTTACCTTCGGTCGTACTTTTTACGATAGGCGTTCAGAGAAATTCAAGAAAAATATTATAAAAGCATGAACCTACGCGGATAAAACTATATTTAATAATTTGCACTTTTATATTTAGAAGCTGACTAATTTAAAATAACAAATTAGGCAGAATGCTTACGTGGCCGTTACATGGTAGCAAAATAATTTTACGAATGTTTTTCTTTTCTCGCGTTTACTGATTAACAATCCTACTTGTTGGAAGAATAAGCCAAAAATGTTAGCCAGAAATAGCAGCTTCTCTGGCAGAGTCACACAACCAAAGGGAGACCTTGTCTCTAACAGGTAGACAGCAGGTACATGTAACAACTTGTTAGTTTGCTCGCGTTTATTTACAGAATACTTTTTACAGAAAAATGTAATAGTAAAATGACTCGCATCAAATATTCTAAATGTGATAGCGTTCTATAGCTAACTTAGGAAGTTTANCTAACACGTCCAGGGATCGCGAGAGCGGATGGAAGACACAGCGCACTGTCGTCTGCTATTTCTGTCATGGGACAGGTCTGTGCCTATCCACTTTTACCCCTAAAATACTTTTGTTTTTAATTCCAACACTATTCTCATCAGTCGATTTTAAATACGAAAATATCAAAAGAAATTTTTAAGAATGTGCGATTTACCTTCGGTCGTACTTTTTACGATAGGCGTTCAGAGAAATTCAAGACAAATATTATAAAAGCATGAACCTACGCGGATAAAACTATATTTAATAATTTGCAGTTTTATATTTAGAAGCTGACTAATTTAAAATAACAAATTAGGCAGAATGCTTACGTGGGCGTTACATGGTAGCAAAATAATTTTACGAATGTTTTTCTTTTCTCGCGTTTACTGATTAACAATCCTACTTGTTGGAAGAATAAGCCAAAAATGTTAGCCAGAAATAGCAGCTTCTCTGGCAGAGTCACACAACCAAAGGGAGACCTTGTCTCTAACAGGTAGACAGCAGGTACATGTAACAACTTGTTAGTTTGCTCGCGTTTATTTACAGAATACTTTTTACAGAAAAATGTAATAGTAAAATGACTCGCATCAAATATTCTAAATGTGATAGCGTTCTATAGCTAACTTAGGAAGTTTATTCTGGGCCACCTCTCTGTAATCAAATACAATTTTACATAGTACTTATCTTTCTTTTATGCTAAATAAATATTAGACAAATTATCGTCAACACTGAACATACTTTTTCAATTTCCATTAAGCAAAGACTATTTATGATGTTAATGATTAACATGTGCAAATAAAATTATATTTGTACGTACAAATATGAAATAAGAATGCATTTCGAAGGAGTAATATTATACTTGCATTAATATAAGCGATTTCTTTTTCGTCGATAGCTCGTCTTTGAAACCGTTTCGGCAAATGAAGATCATCTATTGTTGGCAAAACGGTAACGTTGGGGCCCGTTGCACCAGTCGTTGGCTTTGGAATACTCGGCCCTGGTTGCGCAGATGATGTAGCCGGAGCTGAGGTAGCTAACCAATAATAGTGACTTCAGTCGGCTTTTTCAATCTAACTAATGTACTTTATACACATTCGACTTATGCTGACATATTACCTCTGCTAATTCCGCCCTTGCGGAATTTTATCATAGGCACGTGCGGTTTTACCACCTATCGAAATATTTTCATTCTTACATGTATGAGCGACTATCATTTTCATATGGCGTATAATTATACCGATGCACTGACCTTCCAACCTTTACTTGCCATCATAATTGTCTTTTAAAAATGCCTGATAACGTATACGGTGGCCAAATCTCGGTCTGCAACACAGAAGTCTCTTCGTTCACTTTAAAACCTCGAGTAGATGGCGTGTTTTGACATACTTTAGCGAGTACCAAATAATCTGCGAGGGACGAAGCTGAGTATGTATTTTGCGAAGTTTAAATCGTACAATATCAGAAATATAAATTTGTCTCGTCGATATTNAATAAGGATTGTTATCGTCTGACAGTTACCCGTGAAGATACCTTCGACACTTCGAATTGAGAAAATTTAACTGAGATCAAGCACGAATAAAAAATTATACAATGGAAAAGTGATGAAACTATAAATTTAAATATATTTATTTCGTATGAAAGCCGAAATTCAAATTAGAACGTCTGCTGAGCAATATAACTAATAAACATCGATGGAAGGTCATAGCTAACAGTAGTTACATATGATCAAATGCTGAAAGGGATATTAAGATCTAACTTCAACAGAAGGTCATACTATATAATATCAATATTTTGACACGAGGCAGGAAACATAAGAGTTACCGTTACCTATTGACCTTCCGATTTACCTTACCAAGGGAATTCATAATCATAGGCGATAATAGAACCGTTAGATTTTGCTCCGTAGTTACACGCAAGCGTAGTATCAGGAAATTTCAAGAATTTCTATTCAAATCCATTATCTACCAGAAATTTCTTTCGGATAATTGTTGTCACTTAGAATTCGGAATGCCTTATGGACTCAAACCGCGCGTATGCCTATAAGCGTTTTACTTTATTCCCTGGTCGCTCGCTCTACCTCACCGTGCAAATCTCGAATGCGTTCACCGGCACGTTGAAAGATCGTTCGTGATACAGGCTTCCGCAATGCCATAACGTCCGCCGATCTTCGCCGAGGCTGCGACCACGACGCAGGAAAGACGGACTTTTTGCTTGTTAAAGAACGAACGAGATCTAAATAATTTAATGGAAATCGACATACGTTCGTTCGCGTATCGATGCGATTCTTAGGGAACAAGTGGGAGGAACAATCTTCGAACGCTCTTAGACCCGAAGCACGGTTATTAATTACGCGCTTCTGTTAACCATTACGTGCTTGTGTACGACTCGAAGGTGAGAACGGCTTTGTATTAGAATCGCGNAAGTAGGTGTGTTTCTATAAATTAGAACTGTATGATACAAGAAATGAAAAATGGAAATGGATAATACCCTGAATGAAGCAATGTTATTTCTTACAGTCTTTGAATGTGGATTTTAATTATGATAAATCAGATCTCAACGTTTAGTCAACTTCTTCCATTCGGGACACATCTTCCGTATTTTCTTCGACAACGGGAGTTTCTTCCATCTGTTCCTCAGCTACTGGTTCATCTTCATCAATACCAAGACCCAGCTTGATCATTCTGTAAATCCTGGTTGCATGAACTTGTGGCTCGTCTAATGTGAAACCTGAAGAAAGAAGTGCTGTCTCAAACAACAGAATTACAAGATCTCTCACTGCCTTGTCATTTTTATCAGCCTCTGCCTTTTGCCTGAGACTCTCAACAATGGGATGATCAGGATTTATCTCGAGATGTTTTTTAGCTGACATATATCCCATAGTAGACGTATCTCTGAGAGCTTGAGCTTTCATAATTCTTTCCATGTTCGCTGTCCAGCCATACTGAGATGTGACTATGCAGCAAGGAGAGTCGACCAACCTGTTCGACACTACCACCTTCTCTACTTTAGTATCGAGAATGGTCTTCATCATTTTGCATAGATTTTCGAACTTTGCCTTATCTTCTTCTCTCTTCTTCTTTTCCTCTTCGTCCTCGGGCAGTTCCAGTCCCTCTTTAGTAACGGACACCAATTGTTTGCCATCAAATTCCTTCATTTGTTGTACGACATACTCATCAATAGGTTCAGTCATGTAGATAACTTCAAAGCCACGTTTCTTGACACGCTCAACAAAGGAACTGTTCGCGACCTGCTCTTTACTCTCTCCAGTAATGAAATAAATATGTTTCTGATTCTCCTTCATCCTAGCTACGTATTCTTTAAGCGAGCAGACTTCATCACCAGATGCCGAGGTGTGGTATCTCAGAAGCTCTGCCAGTTTGCTACGGTTGCTACTGTCCTCATGAATACCCAATTTAATATTTTTGCTGAATTGTTCATAGAATTTCTTATAATTGTCCTTTTCTTCTGTGAGCTCCTCGAACAGTTCTATGCATTTTTTAACGAGATTCTTACGAATCACTTTCAGAATCTTATTCTGTTGAAGCATCTCACGAGAAATGTTTAGTGGCAGGTCTTCACTGTCAACAACTCCCTTCATGAAGTTCAAATACTCTGGAATCAGCTGTTCACAATTGTCCATGATGAATACTCTTCTCACATACAATTTGATATTGTTCTTCCTCTTCCTGTTCTCAAACAAGTCAAATGGCATACGTCTTGGGACGAAGAGTAAAGCTCTGAATTCCAGTTGACCTTCTACAGAGAAATGTTTAACAGCCAAATGATCTTCCCAATCATTCGTCAGCGATTTATAGAATTCGCCATATTCTTCCTGGGAAATATCATCTGGGTTTCTGGTCCAAATGGGTTTCGTTTTATTCAGCTCTTCATCTTCAGTATATTTCTCTTTAATCGTCTTCTTCTTCTTCTTTTTCTTTCCATCTTCGTCCTTCTCTTCGCTCTCATCTACGTCCTCAACCTTTGGCTTTCCATCTTCTTCTTTCTTTTCCTCTTCCTCTTCAGCTTCGTCCTCGCTTAATTCCTTTTCACGTTCTTTCTGTACTACCAATTTGATTGGATATCCAATAAACTGAGAATGCTTCTTAACAATTTCCTTAATCTTGCTTTCTTCCAAGTATTCAGACTGATCATCCTTTATATGCAAAACAATTTTCGTTCCACGTCCCAATGGTTCTCCTTTGTCAGACCTCACGATGAAAGAACCTCCAGCACTGGATTCCCATAAGTATTGCTCGTCATCGTTGTGCTTAGAAACAACAGTGACTTTATCAGCTACCAAGTAAGCAGAGTAGAATCCAACACCAAACTGGCCGATCATGGAAATATCAGCACCAGCCTGAAGAGCTTCCATGAATGCTTTGGTACCGGACTTGGCAATTGTGCCAAGATTGTTGACCAAATCAGCCTTAGTCATACCAATGCCAGTATCAATGAGAGTCAAAGTGCCATCATTCTTATTTGGTATAATTTTTATGTATAATTCCTTGCCACTGTCAAGCTTGGATGGATCAGTCAATGATTCATAGCGTATCTTGTCAAGAGCATCACTGGAATTTGAAATCAATTCTCTAAGAAAGATTTCCTTGTTCGAGTAAAAGGTGTTGATGATCAGTGACATAAGCTGAGCAATCTCAGCTTGAAAAGCAAAAGTTTCTACTTCTTCAGATTTGGTCTCCATCTCTGTAGACATCTGTAATAAATATAGAAAAACTAAATATAGTAAAAACAATAGTCATTCCATTAGTTTCTTTGTAATTTATACACGACACAATGTTATGCTCATTTTACTCTTTTATATTGAATCACTGGATTATATAATAAAATTGTCATAAGAACAAAGTATACAATTTTAATAAACTTCGATATAAATAAATCTAGTAAGCAGAGGAACCTTTAAACATAATTGCATGCATAAAACATGTGCTCAGTGTACTTCCATAAAAATATAACAATTTTCACGTATAGCTGACATATAAATAAAAAATATATGACAAGAACGTTTATAATAATGTTCCGTCACAATCAAATCGTCAAGAACAGCTAAATCATCAAATAATATTGAACAATGAAATGTGGCTGAAGATGAATACCAATTATTTTATAAGAAGTACATGATATCGTGCAGTAAATGTTTGTAATACGATATGGGACATTGAAACATCTCAAAATTGAATTAAATTGTATTCGTACCTTGATATCCAGATAGAATTGATGCTAAAACACGTTCGTGGAATGCAAGAGCACAGTATCAGACACCTGGTCCAGTTATTGAATGAAACCGCGTGGCAGGAGAATTTTCGCTTATATACCCGGTGAAGTTCTAGAACTCTCTAGAACCTTCTAGAAGATTCTAGAATATCTTTACCACATTGGACATGTATATCCGGCTGGAATTTACCATATTTTCATAATTATGACCAGATTACGACTCTTTGCAATCATAATTGTGACACCATTCACTCGCTAAAAAATGTGTATATCTGATTTCCATTTAACTAAATAAATACATGCCCTTTACGCAGTAGAAAGCTATGTTAGCAGCTTTTTTTATTAACGTTGTATTTCCGGCATTTATTGCTATAGGTCGGTTAGGTCCATGCTTAAAAATCGAATGAATCAAACATTATTGGNTTTAATCAACTTAACTAATTATAGATCAAATTCAGTTCCAACTTTTTAATAGATTATTTCTTCCAATTATTATATACATGAATTTATCATTTAATAGAACTCACGATTTGTCATTCGAATTGATAGCTGCTATTCTGATAAAACGCTTTTTAAGAAAAATACGTATGTAATGAATTATTACACGTATTGCACATTCATCGCGACTCGTTACCAAGAAATGGATTGCTAAGATTACAATTTACCATTTGACACACAACAGTAGATTAATTAATAGTGAATTAGGCCATTGAGAACTAACGAGTATTCTATGAACAAATATAATGCAAACTGATTTTATTGGATTGTTCGGACGCAAACTGACGCAAACTTTGTCAAAAATTAGGATACGTTTCCCTCTGGTTTCATACAATCCGCTAGTATTCCGTCGGTACTGGTGTATCTACTGTTTAATCACCGAGAAGAGACTCTCCACCGAGGAGAGATTACTAATCTCTCCTCGGTGGACTCTCCTTCTAATTTCATAATATTTAATTTTATGTTGTAGCGGTACAGGTGTCGGTCGATAAAACAGGATTCTGCTCATGACGGTAAGAAAGCCAATACCGACGTCGAGACGATCACGTTTCACGTTTTACATTTATTAATTATATATAATATATACACTACCTGCTACGGTCGGTTCACTATGCTCGTACTTCGTACTGTTCGTACTATCGAATACTAGGTTTAATCCTAGATTGAAATTAGGAGATTATGCGATGCCCTACTATTTAGTGCTCGGCACCTATGCCGCGAACGCGTTATCGGATACAAATTTATTATCGTACAGCAAACGATAAATAATCCGAGATCTCTGCTACACCAGTTACAAAACTCGCGGAAACTACAAAACAAGATTTCCGAAGACCAAACGCTTGAACAGTATGTTACAACGAGCGCGAACAGCGCGAACGAAACTCGACAAGATTGAAACAATTGAACGTCGGATTTTTTGGGGAGAGGAACATAGAGAGACGATGTTCTTAAATCGCCGTGACTCGACGAGTGGCGCCAAGCGGCATATACTGGAACGTGGCGACCTCTTGACTTTGTTAAAAATGAATCAATTTTGCATTCTCATGTTCAAACTTTGCTAAACCGATACCGATAGTTTTATATATTCCCTTAAATTGGCTTCTATTTGAATTACCCGTTGCTTGTATTTTTTATTTAACGTCTCTTTACTTTTTTTCAAAAAGGGAGTATTTTTAGAAATATGGATAAAATATGTAACGTATATGTATATCCAGAAAGACGCTATTTTCATTTGTATTTCAAGTAATTTTCAGAAAACCTGATTTTAAACCCGATTAATAGATTGCGAGGATATATAATGGATTGATAAACGTAATTTGTGGGCTTTCGAGTATGTAAATCAAAATTGACCACGTAAGAAAACGAAATAGCGATGGGTCCTTAAATGTTCTCGACAGGTAATCGAGTCACGTGGCAATGACTCTACTATAGCAATTACAAATGCTTGCCTCGTAGATTCTTGTGCAGATGGAATACAAAAATTTTCGAATACGGACATGCTCTTTTTCTATTCTGCGTTATTTCGCTATCCCAAAGAGAAAGTTTCTTTTCACGCGAGTCATTATAGTAGGAAATCTATTGGGAAATTAGAAATTCGGGAGTTTCAGGATCTTTTTCAGAATTTCTTTTATAAAACTCTCGTTTATTTGTAATATAATAAATAACTTAAATTCTACATGTCAACTTATACATTTACTAAAGTATATGATTTACACATTTACATTTTAGTTAGAGATCAGGAGAACGTGGCGAAACCGCTGGAGTTGATATGGCGAGGAGCTTAACTCCGGTAACCTAGCTTTATGATGTCGAATTATACTCATACAGCTAGATAACCAAAGAAAATGTCCCCGCCAAGATCCTCTTGCCGCCGCTAAGAAAAATTCTTGCAGCGGATGTTGTCCTGACTTAATCGAGTAAAACCTGCTTGCGAGCCGGTCNATTTTAAACCCGATTAATAGATTGCGAGGATATATAATGGATTGATAAACATAATTTGTGGGCTTTCGAGTATGTAAATCAAAATTGACCACGTAAGAAAACGAAATAGCGATGGGTCCTTAAATGTTCTCGACAGGTAATCGAGTCACGTGGCAATGACTCTACTATAGCAATTACAAATGCTTGCCTCGTAGATTCTTGTGCAGATGGAATACAAAAATTTTCGAATACGGACATGCTCTTTTTCTATTCTGCGTTATTTCGCTATCCCAAAGAGAAAGTTTCTTTTCACGCGAGTCATTATAGTAGGAAATCTATTGGGAAATTAGAAATTCGGGAGTTTCAGGATCTTTTTCAGAATTTCTTTTATAAAACTCTCGTTTATTTGTAATATAATAAATAACTTAAATTCTACATGTCAACTTATACATTTACTAAAGTATATGATTTACACATTTACATTTTAGTTAGAGATCAGGAGAACGTGGCGAAACCGCTGGAGTTGATATGGCGAGGAGCTTAACTCCGGTAACCTAGCTTTATGATGTCGAATTATACTCATACAGCTAGATAACCAAAGAAAATGTCCCCGCCAAGATCCTCTTGCCGCCGCTAAGAAAAATTCTTGCAGCGGATGTTGTCCTGACTTAATCGAGTAAAACCTGCTTGCGAGCCGGTCTTAGCTCGTGAACGTCGAATTTCCTATTCTCGTAACGCAAAAACGACACGTACATATGTATATGATTTGTCAGATATGTGACCGTTAAAACCAGAAAGCAGTACATCCATTTTCTTTTATACTGTCTTAGTAAATAAGGAAAACGTTACGCGTGACTTAATTCTCGAATTTCGATGGGCTCGCTGTACAATTCTGACACTTCTATCTATGAGTTCCAGATAAAGATTGCGATTATTTATAAACGATCGTTAACACCTTTTATGCGATCCCTCTCGATCAAAGCGTTCACGTATACAGATGTCCCTATATTGATAATGCACGTGTCAATAGTGTTCCCCACTCTCAGCAACGGAAAAGACGGGAGAAATCGTAAATGGCTTTACAACAATCGCCTCTTTGTCACGAAACCGCCGATTGATTGATGCGTGCGCGGGCTTGGAAACTGAAACTGAACGTTGACATTTCGGAGTGAAAGTTAGTTCAAGGGGGCCTTCGAAAATAGCCCCGGGGATCTACACCAGCGTTGCGCGTACCTGGAAATTCTTCTGACGGTTTTCAGGCCAAAGTCATTCATTCCCATTCCTAAAAGCACACGACATGGAAAGCATAGAGAAAGCGACCAGCGTTAGACGTATATAACACGTGCTAAGCTACATATTCAATTCTAAAAATATAAACGAGGCGATACGATTTTTGCTGAATCGCAGAAAGCGTAAGACGGCGTTACGCATCGTTGCATCATAATTACTTCGACTTAAAGTCTACGGTATATGTATGCATATCGTCATTGAGTTTCCTGGTCACCGGTTTCCGACTTATTCATGCGGCTCTGAGAAAAATCACGATCCGAGCATGGCTGCATACATGTACACATACATGCACCGAGATAAATCAGTTTAGAAGAATATTGCGCGCAAGCTGACTTATTTACAATTAAATATACGCCATGTATGAGTTACAGAAATAAAATTACTATATTTACATATAATACTTCCGTGACCTGGAAAAGATAATATCGTTTGTGATAAAATTCTTTGAGTGAACATTCAAATAAATGTATGATTAAGTCACTTGAGAGCAAATCGTTGATATACAGTCACATAATTTGCAGGTAACTATAAAAAATATATCAAACGGATAATCTTTAGATTAAAAGGACTCGAATGTTTTTGCAACTGAGAGCAAATTCAATTCTCGTTATTGATAACTATCAAAGACGTTATCTCGTATTTGTGTATAAGGCAAAAGTGATATGAAAAGGCGCCTCGTTTGGCTGACTCGCGAATAGTAGGCAGCTATAATGTTTCGTAAGAACTTCCATTTGGAGAAAGTTATGATCTCGTGCTGCACTCGCAGTATGTACGCGCGTGGCTGAACTCTACTTTATTATCGAGCTTACTCTACTCGATTCTTTCCCTCTCTCTATCTCGCTTTAACCTTTCGGCTTCTCGATATTAAATTCACACGTGACCGTGACTGCGCACCGAAACAACGCGAGTTCTTTTGAGAAACTAAATACATACAGTTCGGCGCACAGCTCTTTTTCGTTTTTTTTTCTCTTTTTTCCTCTGAATAAAGAGCTTATCGAATCCGATAAAATACAGTTTTCGAGAGCGTTATCAAGTTTCGCAATGAACTTCAACGATTTCGACATCATCTTTTATTTCACTCGCCTTGATTTATAACTGAATATTCGACGACGGAATCTATAAAATCGTAACATGTATCGCGTCTATGAGAAACGAGAGTCTTGTGCAATCGTAAGAGTGAAAGTACAAAAGATTCCATTAAGAAAAAATAAGAAGTTAAGAGGAAAAAGAAGGAATTATAGTGCACTCACCTGTGAAACTGCCGGTTTATTTCTGGCTCTCCTCGTCATATTAGATTGTAAATAGTTCTGGCCAGGATGATTCCTCCAATGATATTACCTAGATTCGATGATAGTATCTCCGCATCTCTTTCACTTATTTTTCCTCGTCTTTTTTTCTGTGCAAGCTGCATTGGATGTTTTCTATCTTAGTCGCAACAGTGCATAGGAGTTCGTCACGTACCTACAGCAAATACGTGTGAGTACCTATCTTTCACGATAAGCCGGCCTTCGATTCGTTCCATTTGTCTGTCACGGTTTGCTACAGCTGAACTATGCGGCTATCTTTCCTCAAAAATCGATATGATTAAGAATGTCGTGAAAACTGTACAAAACTAACCATACTTCAATATTCGGTTCGCGAGCAATGAAGATCTACATATGTGATAAATAAAAAAGAAAAAAAACCAGTGATCGTTACCGAAGCCGGAAAACTATTGTTCGTCAAGTCCCGAGGCTAGCTGGTTTAACGGTCAAATTAACAGTTTATGATTTAATTAACAGTCACAGTCACAGGGTCTTTGCACGATACGTCGTATTGACCGTTATTTTTATCGGGAACTTTTCTGCGGCCGTTTCTCAATTGCACAACACGATCATCAAGGATGCCGGTTCGCGATGCCCACCAAACTTACCCTTTGTCGAACGAGAAATGGTGGGATTTTCAGTTACGTATTTAAACCGTGAAAAGCTTCGCGAGTTAACGAAGCAGACGCGCGGGTTCTCGCAACGAGATAAAGAGAGATCGGCTTTCGACTTCGAATCGTTTACGCAAACACAGCTGCACGAGTACTCGAGATAGTCGGGGCTAATGTCGCTTCACTTATAAGCATTATCACTTCGTTCGAGTGTAGTACTTATCGAACTTGATTTAATTTCCCTGCTACGGTTGTCTCTTAGCGGACGCGAGAGAGAAAGAAGAATTTGTCTTTATACGCGAGTTCGCAACACTCTTTGTATAGGTAATTTCTTAAAATATCTCGTTCGACGGTTTTCTCTCCCCCCCCCGCCCCCCTCCCCCGTCTTCAAGGTGTCACCGCAGAAACTAGTTTCCTCTATTTGCTTTTTCGTTATCGCCTCTTTTTCAGCCAGCTGGCTTCGATCGAATAAGGATTGTTATCGTCTGACAGTTACCCGTGAAGATACCTTCGACACTTCGAATTGAGAAAATTTAACTGAGATCAAGCACGAATAAAAAATTATACAATGGAAAAGTGATGAAACTATAAATTTAAATATATTTATTTCGTATGAAAGCCGAAATTCAAATTAGAACGTCTGCTGAGCAATATAACTAATAAACATCGATGGAAGGTCATAGCTAACAGTAGTTACATATGATCAAATGCTGAAAGGGATATTAAGATCTAACTTCAACAGAAGGTCATACTATATAATATCAATATTTTGACACGAGGCAGGAAACATAAGAGTTACCGTTACCTATTGACCTTCCGATTTACCTTACCAAGGGAATTCATAATCATAGGCGATAATAGAACCGTTAGATTTTGCTCCGTAGTTACACGCAAGCGTAGTATCAGGAAATTTCAAGAATTTCTATTCAAATCCATTATCTACCAGAAATTTCTTTCGGATAATTGTTGTCACTTAGAATTCGGAATGCCTTATGGACTCAAACCGCGCGTATGCCTATAAGCGTTTTACTTTATTCCCTGGTCGCTCGCTCTACCTCACCGTGCAAATCTCGAATGCGTTCACCGGCACGTTGAAAGATCGTTCGTGATACAGGCTTCCGCAATGCCATAACGTCCGCCGATCTTCGCCGAGGCTGCGACCACGACGCAGGAAAGACGGACTTTTTGCTTGTTAAAGAACGAACGAGATCTAAATAATTTAATGGAAATCGACATACGTCCGTTCGCGTATCGATGCGATTCTTAGGGAACAAGTGGGAGGAACAATCTTCGAACGCTCTTAGACCCGATGCACGGTTATTAATTACGCGCTTCTGTTAACCATTACGTGCTTGTGTACGACTCGAAGGTGAGAACGGCTTTGTATTAGAATCGCTTCGATAAGAATGCAGTTTCGCCACGCGTTACGAATTTGAAAGCTTTTGCGCTCTACTCCTTTATGGTTTATTAATACCATGTTATGAATCTGTGATAAAACTAGCTTATTATGCGTCGATTTTCAATGGAAAAATGATTGATAGACACGTTGGAGCGAAGCGATGCATTAAAATCGGAGTGCATGAGAGAAAAAGTAAGAACAAAAGCCGTCCGAACGACTGCTATTTTTCCACGGGTAGTCAGATACACCTACAACCTGTTGCTAAGAGGCTCGAGGAAATTCGCACGCGAAACGGTGCGAATCGGCAACCGAAGTAGACTCAGACTCAGAGAAGCGCGAAGTAACGCTGCTCGCAAACGCGGAACCGTGAAAACTTTTTCGAAGTCGAACTGCTTTTTTGATTACGAAAATAACGATAAGGCCTAGACGGAACACGAACGGACAAGTTCAGAATGAACATTCCTTGTTTTATTATACATTTGTTACATTCTCAACGTATCTATGTGTTAAAAGATTGTGTAAGTAACCGTTACTATAAAAAATCGTTAGCATCGGCAAGTGAATCGAAATAATTATCATTCCTTGCATTAACTTCAAATTGCTGTGATTAAACTTGATTTTAGTGTCTGAGTAACAGTTAGCGTTACGTTTAAACGAGTTAAGAACACGTACAAAATATAAATAGAATTGAAACACGAGCTAATCTTCGTTTTAAAGAAACATCGTACCTGCTGTACGAAGTATTATTTACTCTAACTGTAAATGATGAATTTAAATGAACATGATCAATTTAAAACGAATAGGCAACAAGTTCAAAGTTCAAACGGAATTACGCGTCTTTCCTCTGGTGATCGAGAACAGAGGACGACGAGTGACGAGAAACGAGAGAGAGAAAAGGCATACCTGTTGCTCGGAGTCGAGGACACGGTCAGCCGAGACGATTCGTGAATTTTAAGTCCGCTGCTGCTTGCTCCGTCTTACCAAGGGCACATAGACTGACTCTTGGACAAGAAAGAAGAAGGAAAGAGATGATGATGAAGAAGAAGAAGAAGAAGAAGAAGAAGAAGAGAGTCACACCTGGCGCGGTACGAGATGAGATCACTACCGCACTCACTGATCAACTGGCCCCGCGCCTCGCGTTCGGGGCCGCACGCACCTTTCGTGTCCTCCCTCTTACCCGCCTGGACACCCTAGGGGCCCGCGAGAACCCCTCCCCACATTCTTTTTTACCTCCGCTGAGCCGCTTCTTAAGCTCATTGGTCCGTTCAAATCGACGGTCGTAACGTCACCGAACCGAACCGCCGGAATACATACGGCATACGGAGAAGAACAAGTCTCTCCTTCGCCTCTCCCCCTTTGCTCGGCTCTTTGTACCACGGCGACCTGCACCGTTCCGCTCCTACCCGTTCACGTTTCTCTTCTCTCTTGTCGTTCCCCCCGCTTCTTCACCTTCCCATGCGGCGTTCTTCCTTCGGTCTTCTTTCCTCGCGAACCGACTACCTGTCCTACCTACTCTACTACCTACGTGTGCGATGTCTTCTCTCTTTATCTTCCTTTTTCCACTGCCTCCGCTCTTTCCTCTTTTGCACGGTCTTCTTGCTCTCAGGCCAGAGAGCATTACCGCCGGTATCCCTATCCTTCTACCTGGTCGATTCGTTCTTTATCGCGGTGCCTCGGTCTGGCTTTCTTTCGCACCGGCACGGCATCTCTCCGTATACACATATTCTTCTCGCAAACGTGCTCGCAAATTCGCAATCCTTCCACACGTCTCGTTCCTCCCGTTTCGCGGGTGACCGTTGTTGACTCGTGCGACTCTTTTTTATTCCCTTTGTCCTTTGAGATGATCCTCCATCGGTTTTCCTGCGAAGGTGATCGATGCTCCCCACTATCTCTGCGAGATGCTCGTCCTTCTGCTCTAAAGATCAAGCTTTCTTGTTCGTCGATCACTTTTCCCGACTGATTTTTTGAGGATCTTCCGATGTTCGTCGACCGATTTCAAAGCGACACGGCTGACGATCGACTACTTTTCTCGCAGCGTCGGTCGTGGCTGTACCGGTTGCTGCGCCAGTCGGCAAGATTGTCCGCCGTGGTCGCCGGCACTGGGCATCGGGTACCGCCAACGTCGTCGCCGTACCGGCAACGCAACGGAGCGAGAGCAACCCACCAGGTATACAGGGAGACAGAAAAAGGAAAAAAGGACGCATTCCAACGGCTATAGTCGGTCCATAACGATTCCCATACGTTGAGACCGCGCAACGAACAACCAATGACCCCTCTACCTATCTCTCGCGCCTCCTCCTTCTTCTTCTCTTCCCACCCAATTTTTCCTTTTCTACTCTCTTCTCCCTTTCACGTCCTCCCGTTCTCCCGATTCTTCTTCCTCCCGGCGCGTTTTGCACGATTCCACGTGTCTCTCGTCTCTTCTCTCTCCCTCTCGCCTCTCGCCTCGCCGCTCGTTTCGCCTCTTACCCGTAGACGTTTTACCTGTACGTATGTATGTACGTACGTGTACAGCCGGCGATCGAGGTGAAGGCTCGGCCTCGTACGTACACCTCTACGTACTCGTCGTACTTCTCTGTCCTCTAGTTTTTCGAAGAAAATTCACGACGTCATCGCGACCAGTCGAATGTTTCTCTCGTACGCCCGAACACCGAGCTCGCCCTCTTCTCGAATATCCCGGCTGCTCCTCCGGTTCTCACGAACGAATCCCAGCCTTTTACTGCCTCTCGACGCGACTTCGAACCGCGATCGTAGGCGTAATTAAATCTGGTGCGACTTTCTTTGTTGCTTTTCCTCGCCGGCGAAACTATTCAGCGGCCCGCCCGCGAATCTGTTTAGCGACGGGATACGAGAATTCGTGGGTAAAATCCGGCACTTCGCGTGGGAATGTCGTTACGCAGCAGCGTTATTCAGTTTGTAACGTTATATCGACCTTTTTTAATCACAATTTTGTTCAGTACAACTTTCGTTTCGTTCTGTAGGAGGTTGACTGAAACGTTGTTGGGATGGTCGAATAAACTATTAATTATATCACGAAACTCTTATATTTCTGTTCAGCAATATTTCGGCCGTCGTTAGGAAATTGTTCTCACCTTGTCCGTACATTTGTCCTAGACGTTACGCGGGGGAACACGGGAGACAATATGTAAACACTACTTATGTGGCATATGTATACATATGTACATACATCGAATTCAAATACCGCATGCCTACAGTTCATAGTTTTGATTCTATACTTTAGTTTTCTTAACTGTCCGTCTGGACACTTGTTTTCCGCCCAATCTGTTTTTTACGTTCGGAGAGCAAGTGTTCGGGAACTTTATCGGATTTTTTAGACCCAGTATGCGAACGATCTCAGTGCACATAAGATTGCAGGTAAAAAATACTTGTTTGTTGAGTATATGTGATCATAAGGGAACGTTTCACTAAGCGAATTTTCGATTAAAAGAAGAAGCGAACTGAAATCGGATCAAGTAAAACCAGGCTCGTTACTTTCTCGTCGTGCCACGTATATTCTTTTCATTGTCAGTCGAACTCGTTCCCGAGGCAAGAAGAGGCCCGGATAACACGGTTACGAGCCATACTTTGACCCGGATGCGTCGCGTTGTTCGCCGCCGCGTAATAATAAAAAAAAGGGAAAATTACGACACGCAACTTGTGCCAGCCGTCCGTATGTCTCATTTACTAATTATTGCGGCGGGGAACGCGGAACGTGTACTACGCATTAGGTATATTTTCGAGCTTGGATCGCCGCGAGATCGGTTAAGCGCAAGTATGTATTTGACCGCGAAGCCTTTTTGCGCGACCCTTTTAAAAGGTAAAAGCGCGGCGAATGTAACCCTAAAACGTAATTAGCCCGAGAGGTGAGCGTAACTCTCTTCTCGAGGAAGAAAAAAGTGGAATGGAGTTTTGTCTTGGTTCACGATAAGGCGGGCTTGTCGCGTTAAAACGCATTTATGCACCCCAAAGATACGCCTCCTTGAACGAGGACGCGGGATCGGTTCCGCTGTAATGAGACCTGCGTCCTGGGAAGTTCCGCGACCACACGTGTCATCCATTTTCAGTTTGTGGGAAAGGCAGCGCCGTGACGGGAGGTATGTGCACGAGTGGATGATACGCAACGTGTTAATTTCAATTTAGATAAAACCAGCGATGTGAGAACGATGCCCGAAGTGACTACCGATCGTTCTCATCATTACTGACGATGCCTGACCATTGTAATCAAACCGCCTCGTACAATTTACGTGTTCGATTTGCTCGAATGCTTTGGCATAGAGTTATTAACAAATAATAAGTATTCTCTTACTCGATCGAAGATCTTTACACACAAAGGAGATGATGAAACGTGCATATTCATTCACTGTCCATTTCACGTACACTAGTATGTAGTTGTTAATTAAGACTGATTGTGTTTATTGAATGAATCGAACGTAGTTAGGGGCTTTCGAAATAAAGATTCGTTCCTCGTTTCGTTAAAACGGCAGGAGACAAAGAACCGCGACGAACTTTTCGGACCCCGAACTTTATTCTCGGAATGTTATTGCAACGTTAAGCCGTACGTGACGCTTACGTGAATGAAATTTTGCATGCGTATCGACTTGCCCCGAATGCCAGGTCCTCGAAGGTCGACTTCGTCATCGGTTTTGCGACTCGCGTGACGAATTCATTCGTGAGAACATGTTGCCTTCGCTTTCTTCTTCTATTATGCACTTTTTAATACATAATTCGTTTATTATTAATATACAGGTTTGTAAAACGCATAAGATGAAAATAATAATAATTAAGGGTGATATATTACTATTGGAAGTGAGATAGGCGGACAAGAATAATTCATTTATTGGAAACAAGGGTAATGATGTGCTTAGTGTTCGGCATAGATTTTGAGGAAATATCGCTCTTAGAGCGGGCAAAATCGGCATAAATGATCATCCGAATTATCGCATTTTAATGTCCATAAAGTGTTCATTGATGTTCAACAAAAAATAATTCATGTTTTTTTCAAGATCTTAGCCGGAATTCTTAATTTAGCGATTAGGTCACGGCAAGCTGTAAAACCATTGATAATTTTATATGCACATTCCTTATTATACATAAATTATAATATTAAAGTTGGGCGCATGGAGTGACTTATTTAAATATAGCACGCCTAACTTCTATTCCTTATTCATTCACCTATTTATTAGCTATTTTTACGTATTTCTAGATAATTAAAATTACTCTTGACGCGTTAGAAATTTAAAGTTCTAAAATCTGTTTCATTGCTAATTTATTCTCCGATTGTAAATCACGCAATGTTTCAATTATCATGTGGGTAAATAATTTCGCAGTGCATTCTAATAATTTTGCGCCCACTCTAAACTGTTTTATTTCAATTTTTTGTTTGAGTTTTGAGAAAAAAATTCAAGAGAAACGAAGCGAGGGTTTAGGTATACCGATTTTACAATTTTCGGGGCCGGAAATGGAAAAGGTGTTTAAGAGGATTTTCCGAGGAAAATTCATGGATACTCTTTGTGTGGGACGGTCGACCGACAAGGACAGTTTTTATTGTTCGTTCCAAGAGAAGGATCTTTCGGAAGGATCGGGTACTGTTATATCCCTGGTTCTGGTAACTCACCTGCGTCGCCCTGTTCAGGTATACAAAGCTAATTCAGCCCCGCGTACAAGCGTTGGCGTCACGAGCTGACGCCCTTCGACTTCCGCCGGATGTGTCTCGTCCTTGCTTCGGCGTTTCTCCCGTTTTTCTTGCGCACGCACCTGACTTTTTATTATTTCACCCAGTCCGTGAGCCTCCCTACGAAGGATTCACTGCATCTGGTTAATGATCAGATTAACAGCGCGAGTACGTTCTGTTACAAAATTATGGAATCAAAATTGAAAATTAATCCTTTTAAATCGATTCGATTAAGAGACAGGTACAAGAAGAAATTGCTAAATATAGTAAAAAGAGAGAAACAATATTGCGTTATGTATCATTCGGTCTGCGATTGAGAAATTATTATTTAAACGACTGGAAAATATTACTGTCATCAAAGAATCACTTCATATCACGAATGTCTCTGAGCTCGACTCGTTTTCGATCAAAATCAAGCGGCTCGAGAAAAAGAAATAAAACGGTACAGGGAATAATAATCATTTTTCGCTGATTGGATTCGGTGGAGATTCGTTCGACAGAAGCCGCCATAAAAGTTGAGCCGTTGGCAACGAAGGACGGCCGTTACTGGGAGAAGAAGACTATAGAAATCGCTTCGCACCTGCCCAGGCCTGGTAAAAAGAAAAACCTACCAACCCGAGAACCCCCGTGAGCCCCGAGGTCCGAAGTAAGTTTATGGATGTCTCGCCCCTTATTCGTGACGGGGCTCCGGCTCCGGCCCCGGCCCCGGCCCCAGCGCAGGTTTCGAGTTTAGAGAGGTTTCCGACGCTCCCGCGTTTTCTTATACGGTTGCCTCTGCCATATCCTTTCTCCCCGCGTAAGCATTTCACGGTTCACCTGGATTTTAGGTCTCTACCTAAAGGTTTTAAACCTCTAATTGTACCTATGCGCCATTTAGAAAACGTGAACGAAACTATTATTCATCTTTAATAATATCGTTGTTATTCATCTGTTGGGACATATGTGTGCTATACATGATCATTCCAGTAATGTGAATTTTCTGAAAACTGACTGAGAATAGCCGTTATTTATCGCTTGCCGCAATCGCCACTTTTTTTTTATTAGATCTTTAAAACCTTTATAGTTTTATGGTATTAAATCTTATCAAACGAGTATTCCAATTGGTGCAAGTATTTAGAATAAGGGAATAAAGAATGTAAGAAGAACGTTAATGTCCGCACAAAAGGCATGCCAGAAACGTATAGCTTAGCAATTGCTTTTCATCTTAGAAACTCAAAGTCTATATACATTTATTATAAACAAAGATTGTAATGTTTATAAATGAGTCTCGATTTTAATTGCGAATTGCTTCAGTTCCACGGGTGAAAAATTTGCTGACCAATACAAATTAATTTGCTACCGATAGAACGGTTAAAAAATTACAGGAGATGAAATGGTCGGAATGTCAATGAGATAGTCGATTTCGAGCGGATGCAAACGTCATCGTGGTCCATGAAGGAAGATTTGTACCCTCCGCCGCGCGAGATACAATGCTTTGATATTTCCCCAACGGTTGTACCATTAGGCCGAACCCTCCGATCCTCTTCTGTAGTTTTCTAGAAGCGCTCTATTGATTACATGTCTCACGATCAGGTAAAAGTTCCACAGGTATCCCTCGGTTCTTTGTGTCCTTCCACTTTCCCAGGTAACGCTTCCNTTAAATCTTATCAAACGAGTATTCCAATTGGTGCAAGTATTTAGAATAAGGGAATAAAGAATGTAAGAAGAACGTTAATGTCCGCACAAAAGGCATGCCAGAAACGTATAGCTTAGCAATTGCTTTTCATCTTAGAAACTCAAAGTCTATATACATTTATTATAAACAAAGATTGTAATGTTTATAAATGAGTCTCGATTTTAATTGCGAATTGCTTCAGTTCCACGGGTGAAAAATTTGCTGACCAATACAAATTAATTTGCTACCGATAGAACGGTTAAAAAATTACAGGAGATGAAATGGTCGGAATGTCAATGAGATAGTCGATTTCGAGCGGATGCAAACGTCATCGTGGTCCATGAAGGAAGATTTGTACCCTCCGCCGCGCGAGATACAATGCTTTGATATTTCCCCAACGGTTGTACCATTAGGCCGAACCCTCCGATCCTCTTCTGTAGTTTTCTAGAAGCGCTCTATTGATTACATGTCTCACGATCAGGTAAAAGTTCCACAGGTATCCCTCGGTTCTTTGTGTCCTTCCACTTTCCCAGGTAACGCTTCCTCCAACGTTCATGCCCTAAAAATGCGTGTATACTTCGAACCATGGAGGAACCATGGTAGGCAAATACATAGAATTCAATCAAAAGATTTAACGTTCAAAGTTGATTTAACACGTTCGCGACGGGGTGTACCACCGGTGGTACATTCTTGTCCGACCCTTGGGACGGGATGAGCCACCGGTGGTGCATACAGAATTGTTAATAATTATTACGAAAACCAGTCCCACAGTGCGGCCAGTGAATTCAGGCCCCGTCGCGAACGTGTTAAAAAATTTTGAAAGTCGTGTATTATACATATACATGTACAGACATGAACAATTAAAAGCGTCGCATATCTCTAATTTTACAATGATAGACACTACATGCAGAAATCTTGTATGAATTTTATTTCTGAATCTCGTTGTGTATTCGAAAAATCACTGTCGAGTTCCTTTGCAACGGACGGAAAAGAAAGTATCACAGAAGAGAATCTGTTCTAACGTTTTCTAAGCGATACCGTTTCACATTTCCATACGATTACGAATTTGAAAGGCTAATCCTCGCCGGGTTAACAGCTTCATTCCATTCGAAGTTAACGATCTTCGAGATCAAATCCTGTCCTGATCCAGTTTTACGATACGCAGCGGAAGCGATATTTTCATTTTCGTGCCAAAGATTCGTACGTCGCTTTCTCGGGTAATCCTTCTCAAATATTTTCTCTTGTTAGCGTTCGAACGAACTGGAATTCGTTTTGGGAAGAATGAGAAGGGGAAATCGACACTGCCGTTGCAGGTTCAAGCGTTGAAGTCTCCTATCGACGATATAAATATGGAGTCGTCAAAGCGTCTTTCCTACCTACAAAAATTACGCCGCGCATTCACACTCTTTATCAAGATTTTTTTAGGGTAAATATTCCACCTTTCTTGCAATATTTACGTTTTATTTAAGTTTTAATTAAACATTCGTAAAATCATTATATAAAAATGAGTAGTGGGTTACTATAATTCGTATAGTTCTCAGAAACGGTAGTCCATGAATCGTAAAGGGTTGGGACATATGTGTGAGCGGAAGCTGAGGGAACAGATTGCTATGAAAAATCGAGAACCTTCGAGTGGTTCGAGTTCTCGAAAGAGTGTTTCGAGAGCAAGGCTTCTGCCGGTAGAGAATGACTCGAAGGCACAGAGAACACCGATGATGTCATCGGTGGGTCGACGGGTACTCGCGCCTACGCTTTTCTCTCTACCAGTTTCACTGGCAAGCAGCAGTAAGTATAAGTAAGTATACCTATACGTATACATACAGATTGTAGTATGCTCATTCTCGGAGCCGGTCTCTACACTCCGCTACACGGAGAGAATCGGCCAGCCTTCTCTCTACCGATTCTCTTCTTTTCCCCTTTCGTTTCTCGTTTATTTTATCCGGCGCTGCTTCCCTTTTCTGCTCCGTTCCTTCTTCATCTCTCTTCTGTTCGCCGCCTTCAGAGCCCCACCGTCGCGTTCAGTTCACATCGCATAGTACGGGAACGAGAAGCGAACGATATAACGTGTGCCGAGGACATGCTCAATTCCTACCTTCATGCCAGCCTATATTGTCGGTATATACCGGTTATGCAGATGGGAGTCCGGTCTGAACCTCCTCGGCAAACCCTCCAACAGAGAATCTCGTCTTCTTCTTCTTCTTCTTCTCCCTCTTCTTCTGCTTCCCTGGCCCTTTCTTTTTCCATTTCTTCATCGTCATCATCATTATCATCGTCGCGGGTCCTCCTCGTTGTATCAACCGACTCCGCTTTACCTTGCTTTCAATTCGAACTCGTTTCCTTTACTCTCTTGTCCGTTGCTGCGTATCGTACGACATCGTCTCTCTATACTTTATACCCACGGCGCGGCACGTCGGTCGCTTCGTCTTTATACACGATTATCCGGATTTGTGAATATACGCGTAGATACACGTGTACATTTAGTATATATGTATACCTGCTCTCCGCGTTCGTCTCTCTTTCTCCATTTTTCTGCTCGTGGTTCCGCTCTCGCTGTGCGTCCGAGGCGGCCGTTAGAAACGGTTAAGGTACCAAGCGATGAACGAAGATTGCACGGCTTTCACGGAGCTATTTACAGACCGATTTTTTAGCCTCGGAACAGGTATTCCGCTTGATAGCCGGTAGAACAGCCGAGCCGCTCCGCTTCGCAGTCCGAGAGCAGAGTATCGATCGATCGATACAGAGTTGACATAATTCAATCGTACCGGCGACGCCAGAAAATGGCGATTCATAAAGGAGTTCTATGACTTTCGGTTTTCGATCTCTGACTTTCCTCAACGAAAATGTTTACTATATTTCAAGTATAAATTGATTTCCCATGTAAATTTATTACCCGATTATCATACTGGTAAAGAATGTTGTAATAGAGATATTCTAACAGAATTATACGTTATTTTATACAACGTGATGGTATGTAAATGTAAGATGTAATGGTAACAGCAATTGACCTCGTATCAGTAGTTTCAGACCGCCTTCCAGGAAAACGTAAAAAATAAGATTTTTAAGATCGCTGATATTCTAGGTTACGAATGGGGAAATGTTTCTCATATAAACGACAAATGAGCAAGACTCAAACGTCTATTCCTGAGATAGATTCTATATGCAATTAACTCCTGTTCATTTGTATTTGTAATTTGTCCTAATCGTTAGAAATATACGAAAATATCGTTGAAAATAATCAATGGTCAATTATTAGTTGTCTCATTTTTAAGGACAGTTAATTTCTGAAGCAATTATTGAAGTTTCAAAAACGTTTGTCCAATGTGATTCAAAAAGTTACTTTGTTACATAATTTTGGAAATACAAACAGCATATTCATATGTAGTAAAGGAGCAAGCAGTTACACTATTATTTACGAAAAAATTTCTCTCATCTGATCAACTATTGGTGCCTTTATCTTATTTTTATCGACGCACACCCGACTGTTGCATCTTCATTTTGATTCGTGATAGTAAATGATAAGACGAACCATAATAGTCGACTTCTGACCAGAAAATTAAACTTTCAATTTTGTATACATATGATAAATATAAGACAGTGTAATAAAATCATTTATTTTAAAACGCGATTGGTGTGAGAGTCGGGGAAAATACAAATAGCGTAACAAGCGGTATATTTTTTTAATTGTCCCGTCCAATTACGATTCCACTCCGAGGAATATCTGAAAAGTATTGGATCCGCAAGAAGAATGGGACAGTCGTGTCGATTTAACGAGGCACCGGCAAACAGTCTCCAGGGTGATGGTAGTACGATGGCGGCGATTTAATCGCGGGCCTCTTTCAACTGCAAACTCGTCTGGTTTGCTTCTCAGCGATCAACGACGCCTGTTGTTCCCCGAAAAAGGATCTGTCGCACCTGAAGATAGCGTCAACGAAATATGCTCGCTCCGTCCTCTACGGATTACTCTCACGCATTTTTTCCCTCGTAGCTCGATCACCGAAGGAATAATTAGGTTGCGGAATTTAATGTAAAATATATTAGTTAAAAGAATGTGTCATTAAGTATGATAACAATGGTTATATTTTCTATGTAAAATCTTTGCGTAAGAACTTCATCCCCTTTTGTCAAGTTTCAAATTACAATATCTAAAGTTTATTCTTTTAGACAGATCTGAGACTAGGACTAACCGATTGCCCATTATAGGCGAACGATAGTCTGTTTTGAATAGGCAGCATTAACGAGGCAAACTTTTCACGAGCGATCGATCATTGTCTCCTTTAGTAGGACCATGCCTACGTTCCGTGACGGTATTACTGGCATAATGTCAATGCGGCGACCGCAATTATTCGGCGTAATAGAACCTCGTGCATTAAGTAGCCGCGACATAATTCATTGCCTTCGATTCGATCGGCATTAAAGTCAACCTGGATTATCACGACAACATTAACCAGCTCTCTGTTTCGTAATCCCTTCGTAACGAAAGATCGCTGCTAACAATACTTAGATAAGAACTTTCAAAGATAATTTGCAGCGAGACGAAACAGCGGAGGGCAAAAGGATTAATCTCTCCTCGTTCCAGCATTTCGAGCAACAGTAAATTCGCGCAAGAATTTAGCGAGCTGATCGTAAATCGGAGGCAACGAACGGACGAGAAAAATTCGTTCATTAGAAAAGAAGTTTGAATCGAGATCGTCGCGTGTTCGCAGTTTGCTTGTTGATATACCAGGAACGTGAGTTATTGTGCAAATAATTGGCACGGCTGTCTACGCTTGTCACGGTTGCTTACGAGGCGCCGTTCGCGACGATTACGGGTTTTGTAAATAGGGAAAAAGAGAAAGGTCGACAACGTGCGCCCCTTCGTCAAAATTCGACAGAAACCTCCGCTGCCGTAATTCTCGGTTATCAACGAACCGAAATAAATTCTATATCGGACGTGCCTTTTCCCTCTTCCTTCTCTCTTTTATTTTCGTCACCGCCTGCTGTCGAACCGGTGGGGAACGAGGGACGAACGTTTATTTGCCAAAAAACGTGGAAATCACATAATATTCCACGGACGATGCGAACGGACGCTTTCGAATGCGCGAAGCGTTCGTGGAATAAATTTAGGTGGTACTTGAGCGGAAAGCTGATCTACCGGCCGCGACCAGTTGCGAAACTTCTTTTGAGTATATCGTGCGTCGCGTCGCCTCGCGTCGTCGAGTTTTATTCAGAGTTACCCGCGTGTACCGGTCCGCCGGTTCCGAATAAAATGCAACATCGATCGCATCGCGCGAATATGCAATTTTGCAGAATGCTGGCGAGATTGGGAAACGTAATTGTCGCGCATCGATTACGAAACTTTTTCCGAACACCGTTCACCGAGGATCGTCAACGCTAAACGACTTTGAAACATTAACGGTCACGAATTCTTTTTTATATTTCCTTTCACAACGATTTTCATACCTTCGGTAATTCAGTAAAGTTAAAGCCAGAAGATGATAATCGGAATTCCAATGAGCAATAGATCCTCGATCAGATAGTTTTAGAATTAGAACGAACTATCAAACGATTACGTAAAACGTTTCTAGGTATTGTCAGCAGTCTCGTAGACGCAGTGATTTTTTAACGTTTCCCATAGAGGGAAGGAGGTAATCGGTGTTGAGGTTGCAATCACCTCCGACGATTGCGACAGATCGAGATAGACTTGCAATAATGTACGCGGCTCCTGTCTACCCGGGCTGCCTAATCACACGTTCGAACGCATAAATCGCGTTCGCGAACGTACGTACGTACTACGTAAATAGATAGACCCTCGATTCTCTCTCTTTCAGATCCCAAGAGTATACCGAGCTAGAATAAATTGTTACCACGTTCGCAGAAGTTGGACAGGGAAAATCGGAAAGGGTAAACGATGCGTTCGAGTGACATCGGCGGGAGCAACAGGTACGCGTACGTTCGGTAGGCAGAACGTCAAAAAACGGCGCTCGCCTCAATTACAAATCTCACGGGCGGAAGATGCCCGAAGATAGCTGAAGAATATTCGAGCACCCCAACGGGGGCCATTAGGATCCAAAGGTAGTTGGGCCCCAGTCCTCTATCCGACGGTCCCTCTTTCTCTCTTTTTCTCTTTCCTCGTTCTCTCGATGAATCCCATGGAAGAGGAGGCGGGGGATGGTTGGCCGGTCAAGCCGCATTCCGTTGGCCAACCGGCTCCTTGGAACCCTTCCTCCCCCTCTTAGGTAGACGGTTCTTTCTCTATATACAAGCCTCTCGCCTCCTTATGAACCCACTACGATATGTGTGCCCACAAGACGGCCAATATTATTTCGACTAGACACACCGGCCAAGCTCAAGAGACGCAACCTTGTCAGAGAGCAAGCAACGCGACGTATACGTGTATGTACGTATGTATGTACGTATGCGTGTATGTAGGTATCTGCTTTCACGAAGTGAAACTGTTACCGAGAGGAACAACTCAAAGGTCGATCGTTTTTAAACGAGCGTTAATACATGCAATTCGCTCGGGCTCCAGTTTGCGAACTCATTATTTTTCGAAAAGCACGATTCGATCTTTGCGCGATCAACCTGACAATGAGAAATTAATAAATATTTTATATTCACCGATGCGCCGAATTAACGGAGAATACATTGGCTGGCTTCCCAGATCGAGCAAACACTTTTGTACGACGTGGTCGAAAGTTGTCCCGTAAAATTGTCCCGACTTCTTCACGGCGTTCTTACAGGGATTGTGTATTCGCGAATAAATGAGTCATATGGACAGTAAGAGGAACTGAAAATTGGTGTCCGGTTTTCCTTCGTTCAAAACAAACATCTTTTACTGCCAAAAACGATATAAAACGCGAGTCGATAAAAATGACGGCTCGCTTTTAGCTTGCTAAGCATAATTTTCTGTATGGTGTCAGGAATTCGTAAAGCGGATCGTGGCCCGAAAAAGGGGCGATCGTACGCGTTAAAGATGATCGAAATTCGAAAGTCGGATCCCGGAACCGTGTAAGCGTACAGATCTTTCGAGCGTACGATGTCGCCGCGCGATCGCGGGGTCGAGGTCCCCCAAGAGGCGAAGGTTCGAGAGAAGGTTCCCGCGAGAGTACTCGCCCACGTAGGGTGCCGTAAAAGTTAGGTTCAAATCTGCCCTCCGCCGACCGCCTCCACTGCCCGGTGTACTCGCTATCATCCTCCAACCGCCTCTCCCTCGTGTAAACTTCTCTTTCATCCAGCGCGTTTGCATTCGCGTTCGGTTCGGTTTGGCTTCCTCCTTCTTCTCTTCCTCCTTTGCCACGTTCCTTCGCCTCCTTCCACCCGCGATCCTTGTCTCCTCCTCTTGTTCTTCTTTTCCTTGTCTTCTCGTCTCGATTCCTACCTCGGCCCCTTACCACCCTCGTATCTCGGTCCGCGTAGCACGGGCCAAGAAACGGCCAGGTAGTAAAATACAATTGCGCTCAGGTAGGTACCAAATTTTACGAAGAAACTGTTTCCCACTGCTTCGGAAAAAATGTGACAAGTTCAAGTGTACACTCGATGACAATACGAATTAATGTTACTTTACCTTGTGCATCCATGCGGTTACATATTTCTTTAGAAACATATGAAACTATAATTCACTCCGAACTACCTCCTTATTCGTGGCAAAAACTGTAATAGAGGGGAGAACTGGACTTCTATCATCCAAACTATCCAGTTATGCGCAACGTCTAACGCTCCGACTAGACTGGTTCTTGCAAACGGAGTTTTACCGTACGTTATGATGAAAGAATCATCGTGCCGCACAACTCTAAATGCATTTCAAACTCCTCGTCTTCTTTATGGTATGGTTCAATAATATCTCTCTCCCGAATTCGCGACCTCATAGTTTCTTAACCCCTACTATAGGATGGTCTGATTTGCCGGACTGCGATGCGTCACCGCTACAGCGCTAATTATTTCAATAAGAACTGAACGAATCCAGAACGGTGCAGTAATAAAATGGTTTGAGAACATTTTTTGAAACTCCGGTACGTAAAGTGCGGAATCTGCTCGAATTCGATGATATCGGTCGTTATTTATTAATGGAAAGATTTATGAGCGTGCTAAAGTCTATCGATTGTACAGGATTGGAAAGAAGAGTTGGACGCACCGCGTCGCGTCGTGAAGGCGTCGTTGAACGTCGGGCTCAAGAATGTTATACGGATACTTCGGGCTCGGAAGGTGGAAGGTGGTTGGTCGGCTGCGATCTCTCAAGGGGGAAACTCTCCCGAGCCCTGAGAGCGGCGATGCGGTGATCCTCCGCTGAGCGAGAAGGAAAGAGAACAAGCCACGAGGTGAGCAGTGGCAGCGAGGGAGAGGGAGTCTCGCGCGCAGAGGGTGTCGACGGTGGACCCAGGAGGCGAGGGGGCCTTCTCGGACCCCGAGGGCCTCCGGACAGGCCGCCAACAAGAGCGGCCAGAGATGCGAGAACGAACGGGCAAGAGAGAAGGACGAGAAGTGACCGGATGGCCTTGGTCCCCAGACTCGGTTAGTTACCGCGCGGCCGACTATAACTGGTCGAGTGGTTCGTAACACACGGGGCGGTATCTCCGATTTCGACCGCTTTTTAAAACGACCGGACTCCGCATTGCTGGACCACAGACGCGTACTCTAGCTCCAAAAACGACAGAAGATGCAACGAGATCCGCTCTCCCAGACGAATCGCGACATACCAAAAATTTATCTCGTTCTTCGTCCCTTCTTTTCGCTGTCCAGTACACACATTTGTTTAAGAGAAGTTTATAATTGGAAAGAAACAAATACAATTTTACCAGCCGTTTCAGATAATCTCATCCCAGAATGTAGACGAGATTGATTTCTTCAATTTTGATAAAATAATGTGATGAAGAAAGCTAATTTTATTAACAGGCTACTTTTTAAATTTTTCTTCTTAATCCTCTTATTGTTATACCAGTTCCTCATTAAAACCAGAATAAAGAATGAAATATAAATTAAAGAGATGATGACCTATAAAAGATGTTCAAAGCGCATCAGAACTCTTCGGACAATCTTTTTTCCCACCGTGAAATGTACCGATTTATTACATGTTCGTAGTGGACACGTAAACGCTGTTGGATGCTCTCGACTTGCAGATTTACAAGAGATCTTGTTTGGAACGAAAATGAATGGCGCGATTATTTAACCAGCAATGTTGTTTGTTGCTCAACGAAAGCAACATACGTGGCCATATTTAAGAAGCTGTATGAAAAAGTGTTTCACCGTTAAACATGTCTTTGCATGCTGTATAAAAACATGCGGAGTTAATAAATTATTATTTTATTAACAAGCAAAATGAATTCAAGTTAAAACGAAGCTAAAATATATTATTCGAAAGTGAATTCGAAACGATTCCACTGAATGAGAATGTTTAATAAAAACGGATAGGATGAATGAATAGCATATTTTTCACGATAGCATCTATTCTTTATTGATAAATTTTTAAATTCTAATGTGAAAATTCGCCACAAAATCAGAGGCTCTTGTTACAACGTGCTCGAATTCCAAGTAAGATAAAACACCGTCACCGTCAATGTCGCTTTCTTCCAAAACTTTCCGACACACGGTGGCCACCTCGTCGGCGTTCAACTCATCCTGGACCAGCTGCCGGCAGGTGCGTTCCAAATCGTTCAACCCTAGTACGCCATCCTCATCGAAGTCTGTTTACATAATGTTGCGAAGTTAATTATCACGATTCATGCGGAAGCGATCATCATTCCATATAATCTGAATTAATAAACGTCTAGAAATATCGTTTGCTAAGTTTTCTCTTTAGGAACTTTAACAACAACTTTATTTTACAATATGTGTCAATGCGATCATAGGATAGATAATTCAGTTACCCATCTCGTACAATCTGGTTCAAAGAAATCTGATCTGAACAAATTAACGAATAATTTTTCGCTGAATAAAATTATTATTAAAAAATTAATCGATTTCATTAATGATACTCTTTCTAAGTGAAATTCGCTCATCCCACGTCACGAAAATTACACGAAACGAGTAAAGTACAGTCGGTGGAGTTTAGTAGAAAATCAATATTCGTTTCGTGTTAAGATGTAATATAACTTCTGATAGCGCGAATTAGAAATATAGCTCATCGAGGTCAACCTCGAAGTTCTTCTCACAATCACGTTTGTCCACTGCCTGGTTTTACGTAGATACCCAATTCATACCGTAAATTTTAAAGGCGTAAAAGACCTTCAAATCCCGCGGAGCCTGCTCGGAAAAAACTGACATCATCTCGAGGAACTCCTCGAAACAGATTCCTTGGTTCGATGACAAAGTCGACGATTCCATTGGATTCTGGCATCTCGTGAATACCTCGGAAATACGTTCCCTGAACGGGTTTTCCTAAAAATAGCCAAGAGCCGGGAATTTTTTGTAGAACCCTGACATAAAATTATAATCACAAGTGTGACGAGCGTAAGATCAGGAAAACTAATATAAATCGACCTGATTTAGCAATTTATAGAGTGGCTTAATAATTCATATAACATATCATTTATTAAGAGAAGATTAATTTTCGGTTTCGTAAGTATACACTTGTTTATGTGAAAATACTGTTGTGTAGGAAATTCTTTAGTTTTTGATTTAATTTCATTTCCCTATTTATATGATTCCCACAATGAATATTAATACACTTGTATATATAGTTCTTATGTTCTCTGATTTTAAACTGTCCGAAGTTTAATTAATGAACTTGATCTTCGAATTATACGCAGCGATTTTAATACTTTTACTTCATTTTCCTTAATTTTTTAGATTAAAAACTTAAGAAACCTTTAATTCTGGTATACGTGTCAAACATGATAGAGGTATGCGAAGCGTCGATGCTTGATGAGGCGTCATGGATCGTGGAACTGTTCCGGGATCTCCCATGTCTCGAAATCGCTTAAATATTCTAAAAAATACAGCCCGACGTTATCGAGAATAGTAAATTTAAGTAACAGCACGAAATACCTCAAAATTTCTTTGCGAGTAAAAAATGTGCAATCTTGATAATCCTCTAGTTGTTCCTCAGTGAAAATGGCTACTTTGTTTCCCATCTTATGTAACAAAAAGGTGTTTTTGCAAATCAGACTACTCGCACCAGTGTTTCGTTTACTACTTAATACTTGAAACTGAATTCACGCGCTGCCCAATGTTCAATACGAAATCTAATAATCAGGGTGTGTCGCGGCGCTCCCTCTTCCAGGGACGTTTCGGTCAGAAAGTAATGAAGGCAAATCCTAATTCGTTGTTCGTGTTTCGCGATTAGGCGCTACAGATAAGTCACACGTCTGTCTTACACTTTATTTATTAACATTAACATCTCAGGTTTAACTTATTAATACCCGTAATTAAAAATTTACGTTTAGAATTCTCTTCTCTTTCCTCCCATTTTCTAAAAGTTTCGACTCATTCCGTTGTGTGGATCGCATTGTAGTACAGCTTAAAATAGAAATAAAAGTAGATTATACATAAGTTAACATTATATTTGTATTTAATTCTATTATTATAATAAATGTATATATGTTTTTTCTACACTAAATAAATAATAAAAAATATGGGAGATACTTTTTGGCTTGCAATATAATAAAGCCAATCCAATTTGTGCAGAAATATTAAAAATAATGAAATTTGCAAGTACCTTTAATACGTAATTCTTCTGTAGTTTTGGATAATATTTTTGTAAATAATGGTCCTACAATAGTCCAAGTTTTCTTACAATACTTATTCTGTAATATCCTTAGCAATTCATAGAAATTTTGTCAGTATTTCTTCTTTTATCAAAAGCAATTATTATTTCTTGGCTATGAATGAGAATCTCAGCTGTCCTCTCTTGCACATATTGCATATGTTCCAAAGCCTTGCGCTGATCAATTCTCATCTATAATAAAAACTGTTATCATTTATTTGAAAAAATTAATTTGAAGAAGTAAATATATGTCATATTACTGTAAACGCTAAAGTGTTCTCAAATACAAACAGTTCGCATATACATTTGAAACTAGTAAGAAACAAAATTACATTGTATTCAGTCTCAGAAGCATTATCAACGATAACTTAAAGTGTATTCCTCATTGTTGTTTTAAGACAAAGCAGTACGCAATGCTCTCTCTTTCCTAACTTCCTTATTAAGTAATTTCTCTCTGTCTTTCTTTTTCAAACACTTTTGTTTAGGTGATCTGAGATCGCTGACTGCAGAAACATCGCCAGGTTTGAAATGTGTCACTCTGTATTCCTTTTCGTTGATCTGGCCTATTCCTTTCCTGTCAGATTTTAAGCACGTTTTAATGGGATATTTAATTCCTTTTCCTGAAGGACCAAGACCATTTTGTTCATCCCATCCATGANNNTATTTGAAATTGGAGTCGACGTTAGAAATTAATGTAATAAATAAACGGACGGAATAGAATGGACGAAAACAATGATTCAAATTCAAATGCAGATGTGCAGGATAATGGAATTCCCCATAAAAAAGTGAGGTTATCTAAAAAAATATATATTCAGAAATATTCTACCTTATGGGAACAGGAAAAACAATTCCAAGGTTGGTTAAAAAAAAGTAATAAAGGGCATGGCTATTTTTTTTGCAACGCATGCAAATGTGACCTTAAATGTGGTGCTGGAGGCAAAAAGGATATTGAAAGGCACGCAAATAACAGTAAACATTTAATATGTAGCAAAGGTCAGTTTTTTCTTAAAATTATTTTAATACAATNGTCTGTCTTACACTTTATTTATTAACATTAACATCTCAGGTTTAACTTATAAATACCCGTAATTAAAAATTTACGTTTAGAATTCTCTTCTCTTTCCTCCCATTTTCTAAAAGTTTCGACTCATTCCGTTGTGTGGATCGCATTGTAGTACAGCTTAAAATAGAAATAAAAGTAGATTATACATAAGTTAACATTATATTTGTATTTAATTCTATTATTATAATAAATGTATATATGTTTTTTCTACACTAAATAAATAATAAAAAATATGGGAGATACTTTTTGGCTTGCAATATAATAAAGCCAATCCAATTTGTGCAGAAATATTAAAAATAATGAAATTTGCAAGTACCTTTAATACGTAATTCTTCTGTAGTTTTGGATAATATTTTTGTAAATAATGGTCCTACAATAGTCCAAGTTTTCTTACAATACTTATTCTGTAATATCCTTAGCAATTCATAGAAATTTTGTCAGTATTTCTTCTTTTATCAAAAGCAATTATTATTTCTTGGCTATGAATGAGAATCTCAGCTGTCCTCTCTTGCACATATTGCATATGTTCCAAAGCCTTGCGCTGATCAATTCTCATCTATAATAAAAACTGTTATCATTTATTTGAAAAAATTAATTTGAAGAAGTAAATATATGTCATATTACTGTAAACGCTAAAGTGTTCTCAAATACAAACAGTTCGCATATACATTTGAAACTAGTAAGAAACAAAATTACATTGTATTCAGTCTCAGAAGCATTATCAACGATAACTTAAAGTGTATTCCTCATTGTTGTTTTAAGACAAAGCAGTACGCAATGCTCTCTCTTTCCTAACTTCCTTATTAAGTAATTTCTCTCTGTCTTTCTTTTTCAAACACTTTTGTTTAGGTGATCTGAGATCGCTGACTGCAGAAACATCGCCAGGTTTGAAATGTGTCACTCTGTATTCCTTTTCGTTGATCTGGCCTATTCCTTTCCTGTCAGATTTTAAGCACGTTTTAATGGGATATTTAATTCCTTTTCCTGAAGGACCAAGACCATTTTGTTCATCCCATCCATGATTCAAAAGCATCTGATAGCCTTTGTTTTGTTTCGATATGCCATACATTGTGTTTGTTAGTTTTGGTTTACTGTTGAACACATGAAGAGTGGACGTCTCATGTTTCTTCCAAGTAGTTTGATAAAAATTAACTTTACAAATCTTGCAGTAAAAGCCAGCATTTTCATCGAAATGGTTATTCACAGTGTCAATTTTTCGGTAGGTATCATTGCAATCCTTCAAAGGCTCCATGAATTCTGGTTTCATTTGCGATGAACAATCACTATTTGGCTGTGATGTATTTGCATCTGTTTCAGGCAGTGTTGATTTGTTAGTTACAAGTTCTGTTCTCTTCTTGAGCAGTGCGACAATATTCAAATAGTTCTTTTTTAATGCCAATTGTGCCGCAGTAAGGCCAGATTTCTCACGTGCCCTTCTATTGGCACCGAGGCTTAACAAAAATTCTATAACATCCAAGTGGCCACAATAAGCAGCTGACATAAGCGGTGTCCAACCAAAATCATCGGTTGAATCAACATTTTCGCGAGTTACATATCTGGACAAGAACATTAAATCCTTCTGTTCCACTGCTTTCAATATAGCATTGACAGTCACATTCCCCTTAGAGAACTGTTCGCCTTTAGATCTCTCAATTGATGGAACAGATTTTGATATTGTACTATGATTAATGTTCGTTCTAGCTTTAACATATTTCTGGTCATGTTGTTTGACTACATCTTCTGTTTCATGCACAATTTCCTCATAACTTTCCCTTGCTTCATCTCCTTGAAAACTTAAGCAATGATCTTTCCTTTTGACAGACAACTCAGAAACCTCGCAGGACTCTCGAACGAACGCTTTCCATGGAACATCAATACTCATAAAGAAATTGTGTTGCTTTAACATCTTGCGTTTCAGTTTTACATCTACCGTTTAATGAAACACATATGAGTAATCAGACAAAGCAGCTGATAATCCTGGATTACGCAGGACAATCACTTTTATTAACTTACATTGGTACCGTACGCTGTACACCGTTATATGCTTTATTTTTGTAAATAATGGTCCTACAATAGTCCAAGTTTTCTTACAATACTTATTCTGTAATATCCTTAGCAATTCATAGAAATTTTGTCAGTATTTCTTCTTTTATCAAAAGCAATTATTATTTCTTGGCTATGAATGAGAATCTCAGCTGTCCTCTCTTGCACATATTGCATATGTTCCAAAGCCTTGCGCTGATCAATTCTCATCTATAATAAAAACTGTTATCATTTATTTGAAAAAATTAATTTGAAGAAGTAAATATATGTCATATTACTGTAAACGCTAAAGTGTTCTCAAATACAAACAGTTCGCATATACATTTGAAACTAGTAAGAAACAAAATTACATTGTATTCAGTCTCAGAAGCATTATCAACGATAACTTAAAGTGTATTCCTCATTGTTGTTTTAAGACAAAGCAGTACGCAATGCTCTCTCTTTCCTAACTTCCTTATTAAGTAATTTCTCTCTGTCTTTCTTTTTCAAACACTTTTGTTTAGGTGATCTGAGATCGCTGACTGCAGAAACATCGCCAGGTTTGAAATGTGTCACTCTGTATTCCTTTTCGTTGATCTGGCCTATTCCTTTCCTGTCAGATTTTAAGCACGTTTTAATGGGATATTTAATTCCTTTTCCTGAAGGACCAAGACCATTTTGTTCATCCCATCCATGATTCAAAAGCATCTGATAGCCTTTGTTTTGTTTCGATATGCCATACATTGTGTTTGTTAGTTTTGGTTTACTGTTGAACACATGAAGAGTGGACGTCTCATGTTTCTTCCAAGTAGTTTGATAAAAATTAACTTTACAAATCTTGCAGTAAAAGCCAGCATTTTCATCGAAATGGTTATTCACAGTGTCAATTTTTCGGTAGGTATCATTGCAATCCTTCAAAGGCTCCATGAATTCTGGTTTCATTTGCGATGAACAATCACTATTTGGCTGTGATGTATTTGCATCTGTTTCAGGCAGTGTTGATTTGTTAGTTACAAGTTCTGTTCTCTTCTTGAGCAGTGCGACAATATTCAAATAGTTCTTTTTTAATGCCAATTGTGCCGCAGTAAGGCCAGATTTCTCACGTGCCCTTCTATTGGCACCGAGGCTTAACAAAAATTCTATAACATCCAAGTGGCCACAATAAGCAGCTGACATAAGCGGTGTCCAACCAAAATCATCGGTTGAATCAACATTTTCGTATTGTAAATGGTTACACAGTTACTGATCGAATAATTACATTGTACGATTATTTGATAACGTTTAAGATAGAATGCCTTTGCAAAATGTTACGAAGATAGCAATTGGATGGTAGGTACGTAGAGTTAAGATATCTTCATTATTCTTCCCTTCTAACAAGTTTCTCTGTATGGTTAACTTTTTATATAATAATACATAAACTAAATAATACCAGTTTTGTTACTCTATGATTTGATTTAATTAGTTGATTAAAGTATCAGTTGAAAAATTATTTCTTCACAGGGCATTAACAACTTGTGTAGGAGCATATGCTTTTATAACAGCAAGAGAACGTATACACGAGAGGAGATACCAAAGAATGAAAGAAAGACAACGTGCTCGTGCTATTGAGACTAATTGAATCGTTGATACTATATTAAATTCGTTGATACGATATTAAAAATAATTGTAAAATATAAATAACTAACATATTGAGCGTGCAAGAAAGCAATACAAAAATGTCTGGATTAACTCAATTTAATGAAGAACAATTGAAATTAGTACAAGATATAGAGATAGAAATGATGACTGATATGTTCCATCGAATGACATCTGCTTGTCACAGAAAATGTATACCACCAAAGTATACCAGTGCAGAATTGAGTAAAGGAGAATCTATATGTCTTGATCGTTGTATTGCCAAGTACTTGGATGTTCAAGAACTTATTGGTAAAAAACTCCAACAAATATCTATGCAAGATGGGAGAATTGTAGAACAACCAAAATTAAATTAAAGACGACATTAATGATAATTTTAACTTTGTGCATTTAATAGTTCCCCTTCATTGAAAAACTCATTAATAATCTTTGAAGGAATGTTTTGCCATAAATTAGATTTCTAATCTAATTGTTTTTTCAAAATTTGCAAGTAATTTGAGCAAAAATTTTGTTCTGTATAATTGTTATATTATGAATAAAATAATAGATGAAATATGATAAATGATGATTCAATATTAAAGTACACTTTTTAATAGAAAAAGTGCTTGTTTCTCAAGTACAAAAATGTTTATTTCTCGTTTTAATACACAAGTACAAGTAGAAAAGATAACAATGTAATCAAAAAACGTTCAGACAGTATAATTAATTGTTCTAAACACAACGATGCAATCTTTTTATAACAGAAAAATGAATTATGTACAAAACTATATGGTGTACTTTCATGTAAAAAATGGAAGTGGTATTTTAATTACATTTTCTCCTTCGATACGGTATTGCTTCTCTAATACACCAGTGAAGGTATTCTTTATCTTAGATGTTCTACTTTCTTGGCTTCTTTATTGTTGCTAAGACTAACGTATGTTGACCACCACCTGCAACTCTCACTACAGTCTTTCCCTGTAGTTGCTTCCCTTCGACTAGAATAGGTTCCTCAACGTCATCTTCCTCCCCTGTGCCCAACTGCCCATTTGTGCCCATGCCCCAAGCATACAAATCTCCTGTACAAATATATATTTAATTAGAAGAACTAAGCACGTAGTTAAATAATACATAAATATATATAACTTGAGTTTTCTGATGTAATAAAGTAGCAAATTTACCTGACTCCGTAACAGCAAAGGATTGCGCACTACCAGCTGCAACATCGATACATTTAACGGAATTTAAACTAGGAACTGATGTTAATTTCTCTGCATCTGAACAATTGGATCCGAGACCGAGGCGACCATATTCCTTACGACCCATCACAAATACTTTGCCAGCATCATCTAAAGCGATAGTATGATGTTGGCCACTACTAATATGCCTCCAGTTGTGTCCACTAAATGTTTCTGAGATTTGAGGATGAAAGCGAGGCAGAGGATCCGATAATCCTGTAATGGTTGCGCAATATTTATAAAAGTCACTTGGTACCATTGTCTACTTTAAACTTACCGATTTGATGATAATTATTTAATCCAAACACATACACTTTTTGGGTGTGGTATTCCTTAACAAATGTACAATAAGTGCCGGCCCAAATATCATCGAATCTCAATTTTTTAGTAATCTTAAATTCCACTAAACCCGGGATCAACAGGGGACTCATACCGTGGCGAGTATGCCTGCTAGCAGCTCTGGCAGCTAGCCGCCCTAACTGTCCTTGTTCGGCACATCCACACGTATATACGAATCCATGTTCAGTTAACAGAACTAGATGATCTGCACCTGATGCTATTTTAACTATCTTTACATCTGGCAAAATCTCTATTGGAAACCGCTCGTTTCCATTTGACGTAAGTCCCATATTGCCATGAGAATCCTAAACAAGAAGTATTGTCAATGTCTTTATTATTTGTCTTTTTGTCATTTGAGACAACGAAGTTAATATGTNTCCTTCGATACGGTATTGCTTCTCTAATACACCAGTGAAGGTATTCTTTATCTTAGATGTTCTACTTTCTTGGCTTCTTTATTGTTGCTAAGACTAACGTATGTTGACCACCACCTGCAACTCTCACTACAGTCTTTCCCTGTAGTTGCTTCCCTTCGACTAGAATAGGTTCCTCAACGTCATCTTCCTCCCCTGTGCCCAACTGCCCATTTGTGCCCATGCCCCAAGCATACAAATCTCCTGTACAAATATATATTTAATTAGAAGAACTAAGCACGTAGTTAAATAATACATAAATATATATAACTTGAGTTTTCTGATGTAATAAAGTAGCAAATTTACCTGACTCCGTAACAGCAAAGGATTGCGCACTACCAGCTGCAACATCGATACATTTAACGGAATTTAAACTAGGAACTGATGTTAATTTCTCTGCATCTGAACAATTGGATCCGAGACCGAGGCGACCATATTCCTTACGACCCATCACAAATACTTTGCCAGCATCATCTAAAGCGATAGTATGATGTTGGCCACTACTAATATGCCTCCAGTTGTGTCCACTAAATGTTTCTGAGATTTGAGGATGAAAGCGAGGCAGAGGATCCGATAATCCTGTAATGGTTGCGCAATATTTATAAAAGTCACTTGGTACCATTGTCTACTTTAAACTTACCGATTTGATGATAATTATTTAATCCAAACACATACACTTTTTGGGTGTAGTATTCCTTAACAAATGTACAATAAGTGCCGGCCCAAATATCATCGAATCTCAATTTTTTAGTAATCTTAAATTCCACTAAATGCGGGATCAACAGGGGACTCATACCGTGGCGCGAATGCCTGCTAGCAGTTCTGGCAGCTACCCGCCCTAACTGTCCTTGTTCGGGACATCCACACGTATATACGAATCCATGTTCACTTAACAGAACTAGATGATCTCCACCTGATGCTATTTTAACTATCTTTACATCTGGCAAAATCTCTATTGGAAACCGCTCGTTTCCATTTGACGTAAGTCCCATATTGCCATGAGAATCCTAAACAAGAAGTATTTTCAATGTCTTTATTATTTGTCTTTTTGTCATTTGAGACAACGAAGTTAATATGTTGTATCATAGAAATAAATTATATAAAAAAAGCATTATATTCTATCATTGTCAGAATGTATATAAAGAAAGTCTTGTTTTCCTGCAATTCAACAAAATTCTCACAATTCAAGAGATATTAATAACAGATTTCATATA
Organism: Ceratina japonica; assembly: GCA_019453355.1. NCBI lineage: Eukaryota > Metazoa > Arthropoda > Insecta > Hymenoptera > Apidae > Ceratina > Ceratina japonica. Next base: position 46,443 of record SMSR01015773.1, read on the forward strand.
AAATACATGATTTGTTTTTCCTGAACAGCATTCTCTAACACGATACCTCTGATATATGTATTGCAATATTAAAATAAAAGGGAAATATGTACCCTGAAAGAACCCCATGCAAAAACTTGTCCATTCTCCAATAACGCAGCGCTGTGTGAGTCGCCAGCAGTTACTTGTATAACTTTATCAGGCAATGTAACAAGACCTGGGACTGATTCTGGGACTTCAGATGTGTCCCGTCCCAGTGCCCCTTCGTCATTACATCCAAATGTTATCACTTCTCCAGTTTTTTTTAGGCAGACATTGTGCATACCACCAGCAGCCACAGCGATGATATCTTGAAATTCAGGGATGACTGCTGGGCGGGATTTCTCGACTACATCTTCTCCGAGCCCAAGTTGGCCTACATCGCCTTGTCCAAATACCAGCAACACACCGCCTGTTGTCGATTGTCGTAAATTAGGTGCAACGATCAAATCTGTAAAATACATACAAGTATTTAACCGTTTCTTAGTTGATTAACTATCAGTGATTGCATATGAGTTGATCGAAGCGATGGGTCCGAGAATCGCGGCACTATAATAAAATAATTAATTCTAACGGTTTCTTGATGGTATTTTCGGAGATATTTAGCATTTCTTCGACAACCCGCAGAACGGTAGCAATAATTATCGATCGCTAAAAGACGACCATGTGTCCCAACGATGTTCCATGCTTTCGATCGCGAATGCTATCATGCGAAGACGTTTCTTGGCGCGAAAAATTGTAATAAGTACGGAAAAATTTTATTCGGCTGTCGCCAAAACGATAACGCTTACCTTCTTTCTTCTTGAGCTTCTTAGCTTCCTGGTTGTCTTTCACAGGAGCCTGAGATCGTTTTACTGCTTTCTTTGGCGGCACTAGAAGCATACCGAGGTTATGTTTACAACAACCCGCGTAAATTTAGTTTTTATGACTGTCATGCATAATCGAATAAACAGTTTTAGAGTTACTATTTATATACGTACTGGTTTTGATAGTCAATTATTTCCGGCTCGGAACGTATAGCGCCTTTCGCAAAGTTTGGCGCCAAAAAGGCTGCTGGCCTCGCGTCTGTTGCGCAACTCACGACCCACACCGGAGACGCAGAGGCGCTTCGTCTTCGTCGTCGTAGTAAGATTTCGAACTACACATGGATACCTCACTTCCGACGTGTAGCAAATAACGGAAATTTGTATCCCCCTTTTTTTTTCTCGTCTGGATGGTTACCACCACGTAGTCGTACGTATGCATAATGATACCGTTTCGATCCGGTTTGCTTGAATTTAATAAACCATTCGAATTCCAACGAACATATCCAATTTCAGGAACGAAATAATGGAAAAATAAAAAATATCAATCTTATGTAATGTTAGAAAGTAAATGAAGACAGTTATTCTTGCTTATTAATGATATTAAAAACGGCAAGTAATTTGTTTCCATTATTACAGTAAAAGCATGTTCATATATTCACTTTCAACTTACTCGATCAGTTTTAGCGCTCGTATGTAAATTACATGTATGGATGCATAACATTTTGATGTATTTCTATTTTAATGTTTCNAATATTAAATTAAAAATTGAGATACATATAAGAAGAATCATGGTATGTACTTATTGCGTTAATTGTAGACTTTTAAGCTTCGATTGGCATTAACTTATAATTCAGGAGGTAAATATTGGTGTAAATCACTTTTTGGCTAAGTTGTGACGTATTGTTTTCTTGAATTACGAATAATAATAATATGGTTAAAGAAAGCGTGAGGTAAGTCCTGACTCATTTTCTTTGCAAACTGACAACAACAAATGTAGGGAGGTTAATAGAGCAGCTGTACCATTTCTGGAATCTTTCAATTTCGAAAAGTGACTTCTACGACTACGATTTTTACCCTTATTTAATTACTTAATTCATTAGTATTCATTTGAATGCTAATGCACATTTTAAATGAGCCAATGATTTTAACAAAGTTTTAATATCAGAACTTATTGACCTTCACTAAGTTACATTTAATTATTTTAGCATCGTGAATCTTGAAATTGGGTTACTCAAAAGCAGGAACGAAATGCTAATTAACATTAGGACGCATTAATTATAAGTATTAATTGTAAGACAAATGATGAATGTTAAGCTAGAATTATTTTTTGGGATATTCATCTTCAATACGTCTTTATAATCTTATTTTTGTTTAATCCCAAAAATATAAAGATGGAGTTCATAGTACTTGTTTATTATGAAAAGTAATTAGACACGTTTTAGAGAAGATTGTGAAACATTCACATAGTATTCAGAGAACGTTGGCGAAACGAAACAATCGATGAATAACCGTCAACAATATTCAAACTTGTGACAACAATTTTCATCAACAATTCTACTATTGTATGATGCTTTGAATTCGCTTGGGCTGAGCGTGTTTCTCGAAAGCATGCCACGCGCGATTCGAGTTATTTGCCGCAATAAATTCACTGTTTATTTTAACGAGAGTGGCTGCGACTCGCGTTAAATCGCGAATTAGTAAGTAAAAGTCGTGAAGGGGTTCGTTGCCTTTTTGGACGAAGATATTCTCGCGGAAAGAGTCGACGCGACGAAACTACTGAGCGGAAAGCGGGAAAGAGACAGAGGTAGGGGAGGCTGGCCGGTTATCAGAGGGGTCAGATACGTTGGCGCGCGCCAGTCGAAGCCGAGACTTCGTCCGCGCAACTTCTCGTCCTTTGTCTATCGCACAACCCTTAGCACGTTTCGAACGTGTTCTCCGGTACCGGTCTCAATCGCGCTTGAGACTTTCACGCGACACGTTCCGCTTTTATTTTATTATAAGAACAGTTAAAAAAAGCGCGTCGCGCGCTACCCAGTCGTTCTCGATCACAACCGACTAACCGAAGAACTTTTGTAAACTGCAAATTTGTGTTTACCTGCGGACGTTCTATCTCTATAATCAAGATCGTTTCGTGTAAGCAGTTCATGTAGAAAAATTAAGAGGCGATGACGAGGGTTCGACGATACAGATTTCTGCCACTCATCGTGCATGTCCTGCTTGGGGGTAAGTTCGGTTTCATACGTAAACACGCGGTGATTATCGCACGTGCCAACATCTCGTGCGTTAAGAGATAGTTTATAAGGAGTATTGGCAATCATCTATATATTTCTTACATTCAAGTGTTTATAATTTAACATATTTTTCGATAATGCAATTTTAAGTACAAGAGTACGTCATACTTAAATGACAAGAAAAATATGTTCGAACTTTGTCTATTAATTAGATTTTAGTGTGTGTCAGTATACGTATTAGACGTAGACGTGTTCCGATACTTTTATTAATTACGCTACTATCGATATAATCTATTTGGGAAGTTTTGTTTGTGTTCACACATAAAACAAAGTTTCATGTATCGTTCTAAAGCAGTTGAAAATTGTTTTCATTTTATACACGTATATGTCTTTGATTACGTATTATAACATCGAATTTAGTACTATGAAAAGTTAGAATATAGCTCTAGAATTGCCAATAAATGATGTCGCTGTTATATTAGACTAAAATATGCTTTATTATACTGTGTGTATACTTAAGTGCAGTTCTCTTTCGGTGCTCGTCGACCGGACGGCTCATTGTTCCGTCATGCGAAATTTATATCTTATCAGTAGAGTAATATCCCTTGTTAGAATCGTATTTGGGAGCTGCGTTTAATAAAATCGAACCGTCGTAGGCTAGAAAAGCGTGGCGTAAAGTTGACTCGCATTTCTTTCAATCAGACTAAGTGGTTTCATGGATAGCAGAAGAAGCCGGGCTTGTATGTACTTTTAGGAAATAGAATACCATTGTCGGACGGTAGCATTGAACATTGAAGAAAGCGGAGAGACTCGACGACGTACTCTTACGGTTCCTACTTTTCTCAAGTTCATATTTGAGCATCTGTATCTCTCCCGCTTTCAGAGATTGTTTTTTTGGTTCTAATCCTTTGATTCGCGATACTTTTCCATTTCGCGTGGTTGATTTCATGTTTACATTGCAATAGAGCGGAAGATTACGGGTCAATGTATCGTTTGGCTGAATTCGTGGAGTAAGTTCGCCTTTTCCGGTATTTATCGTTAGTTAAGTCACGATTTTTCAATACAATCATATTTTAAGTTTTACAATCTCTATTCTTTCTCTTTTTTTAATTGTATTTACAGAGTTGTTTATTGTATTATTATATAAATTTGTTATTATTATTTATATTATTTATTATTAAATTTTGTTTCAGGGTAGAGGAGAACGAAAACGTCATAACAAATATGAATAGGCATTTGTAGTATAGTACAGTATGTATATATTAAAATCAAGGACTTAATTAATACTGAGGACGTGCTTCGCGGGTTTTGATTGCATAACTCGCTGGGGAACTCATCCGGTCATGGAAAGAGATTGCACGTATATTTAAAAGGAAAAAGAGTAAAACGGGAAGGGAAGGACTTTGGGGAAGATGGAATAAAGAAAGATGTAACTAGAAGGAATAGTGATCAGATATTCTCACCTCGAGGACTCGCTGAATATGCATGAAACAATCGCATATCTCATGCAATTAGTCGAGAGGCGAATCTTTACTCTTCCTTCATTTTTTTCCCTCGCTTTTTTCAAACTTCGCCCGGATCTGTCTCGTTCTCTTCCGTCCGAGGAAGCAGTAGGGAAACTCGTAGCTCTAATCAGAACGCATTTGTGATTTCCACGGCTGGCTCGACCGACGCGGCGCCGGTGATGCAAATTGTATTTTGAATCGCGTTGAAAACCGAGCTCCAGGTCTTCCTTCGATAAACTTCTGCTACGCACTATTTTCTATCTTTCATTTGTTTTATATTTCCATTTCACTTTGAATATTTATTTTTTTCTACTAGTTGACCTACAAGGTAGATATTTTCCGAAAAAAACATTTCATTTTCTTCTGCTTTTATTTTCATATACAATTAAATAATAAATACAAGGAATTGAATAATAAGTATAAAAGGCGAAAGGAGAAAATGTAGTTTTTAATGAATGAATCTTCATATCTCTAAGATCAAAATTATACAGTTAGACGTGAGGAGACGAAAGAATAATACATTTAGTGTTGACTTTTATTTTATAAATCAGGAAAATATTATTTTGTATGTACATGCATGAATGCATATACATACATGTGTATATAAAAATTGGGAGAACATATTATACCGTCGCGTGGTCGTGTCAACCGATGTTCCATCCGCAGGAATACCTTCCGTTAGAAAGTCTCGAGTCCCGCCTTTAAGCATTAACCATGTCCCAGTATCTTTGGTTTTTGCCGAAAACGGTAGAAAGACAGGAATGGAGAAAGATGGAGTGTGGCCGCGGTGCGAAAACACGCCCCGTTGACTCGGCAAACATTTTGTTCGCCGTTCTTGGACGATATACCTCGCTTTGCCACGAATCCCGAACGGTTTTGCGTTTTTCCCGAGGATCCCATTTCTTTCTCTTTCTTTTTTTCGGTGAAAAAAAGCAGTTTTCCCGTTCGGTAAAAGAGCCACTTCGGTGACTAGCGAGCCCCGGTGTATTCTCAGAAAACATCCACCGCGATCACGTGCAGAGCCCGACCGCGCGTATATCTATATTTTCACGTTTACCTGTTCGATTGAACCGAAGTTATTCTTGCGCTCAGTTGCTCGCCTTAACGAATGTTTTCTCATAATTCGACGGGGCTTCCGACGGAAGGATTTTTAACGTTGATAACCTTACCGATCACGAAGGAAAATACCGTTTAGAATAATACCAATATTTGAATGGCTATGGATCAGAATTGCGGTAGACAAAAATTTACTCGATATACTGCTCAAACGAATGTAAACATTCTACTGCAGTATTCCATTTATTTGATGTTGGTTATTGGTACGATGTATGGTACAATGAAAATCACTACGAACACAACAATTTTCTCTTTTGATCAAATTTTAACTTGCTCGGTTAAGTACAAATTTTATCCAGTGCTCAATTAAAGACATTTCTAATTTACATCGAAACGAGACTCGTTGTAGAAATGTCCAAATCTATTTTCAAGTTATGATGATTTCGAAAGCATTACGTGATTTCGAGATAAATGCAACGAATGTTTGGGAGGAAAGGAGGAGGATGGGGATTGAATCGAATTCGAATAATTTGTTGCTAGCTCCGTTTTTCACTGAAGAGCTCCAGCGGGCGCGAACCCGGTTAAACGAGTGGACTATTCGGCTATACAGGTGGAAAGTCAAAGTAGCCTTTGTGCGCGGATGATCCCGTTAACGAGCATTAATTCTCTCGCGCGGGAGGAGGAAATATGGGTCAAAAGTTAACGGTAAAGCCGCGGATCGGGACGGAAGGACCGCAAAGCGAAGTTTAGGCACCGGGTTCTGAACAAGGCTTTAATCTGTTCCAAGTCCAGTTTTGGGGGGTGAGGTGGTGAATCTGCTTTAGCGCCTGACTCTCTTTGAATCGAGATGGAAACGCGTTTCACGTCGAGATTATTAGTTTTTTCTCCTCTTATGCGTTTCCATTTTGCTACTGTGAAATTCTATTCTGAAATGTTTCGTTTTATCTGCAGGTGATGTTTGACGGACGTTCTAAGTGTTCAACAATACGTTTTGATACGAATGAGAATCGTGATAACAGTGATCGTGATTTCCTCTTATTGTTACTCGCGCGACGATGAATCCCCACATTATTCGAACATCACGTTGAAAACAAACAAAAATGACGCTAAATACACGTAATTCTCAAACGGGGATTATGGTAGTTAACGGGTTAATGCGTTCATACTATGTTAATGCACGTTGATTCTGAAATTCCGGCAACTATAATCTCATTCCGAAATAGCTTTTGCCCCGAGAGCAATTTCGTACATTTTCCTAGATACATACGTAGATACATGTTTTCACAAGACACTCCGCGTGCCGTACCATTCGTTCGTAGGCTTCTTCGTCGTTGTACGATCTCGCGTGAATGATCGCATGTTTTTGTCGACGGGAACATCCCGATAACACGAAGGTCTATTCGTGAGAAACGCGAACAGGGAAAGATATTAGGCCCGCCTCCCGGAGGACTCGAAACAGGATTCAATTTCGCGATTGATCTTTTTTCGCTACGCGATATCTGTATACACGCCGTTGAGATTCGGATCGTCGAGAGACAGGGACTCTGAATTATTTCACGTTGCGGCGACGAAAGTTTCCGAGGTGTTGCATCCGCGACTCGCGACGCCCGAAAGTCTTCCCGAAGTTTGATTAAAACCGGAACGAGTCTGGATGCGTGTCCGCGAAACCTTTTTTCCCCGTTCCAGACTTTTCAGGCTCCCGCGTGGATTTCGGCCTGTGGGTCACATTCCCCTTGAATAGATACGACAGTGGTTAAAGTTAGAATTCTCCCTTTGTTCTCGATCTCGCTTAATGGACCGTTCCCTTTCTTTGTTCCTCCTTGCCGATTTCATGTTTTCTTTCCGTGAAAGGAATTTTCTAGTGGTAGTTGAACGTACCATAATAATAGTGATTGAATCGGACTGATACGATCGATATCGAACCGTAACTTTCGATATTGCATCAAACAATATCAAAGGTTTATTCAAAAAAAGGTTTTATACTCAGTATACTACGCGCCTCTATTTACTTTCGCTAAGGATGGAAAAGAGAGAAGAAATTCTTCTATACCTAACTTATTGTCTTTTGGACGAAAATAAACACAGATAATAAATACGTATTGTTCTTAGTGGTACACGGTGGGTGATAAGGTGAAAATGCAATGAGTTGGGTATAAGAGTCTAAAACTCATGTCTTAATTCAGTACTGACTTGCTTAGCGTTATACAGTATATGTATAAATACTTATACATATTCTGGTATATAATACTANTTCGCTACGCGATATCTGTATACACGCCGTTGAGATTCGGATCGTCGAGAGACAGGGACTCTGAATTATTTCACGTTGCGGCGACGAAAGTTTCCGAGGTGTTGCATCCGCGACTCGCGACGCCCGAAAGTCTTCCCGAAGTTTGATTAAAACCGGAACGAGTCTGGATGCGTGTCCGCGAAACCTTTTTTCCCCGTTCCAGACTTTTCAGGCTCCCGCGTGGATTTCGGCCTGTGGGTCACATTCCCCTTGAATAGATACGACAGTGGTTAAAGTTAGAATTCTCCCTTTGTTCTCGATCTCGCTTAATGGACCGTTCCCTTTCTTTGTTCCTCCTTGCCGATTTCATGTTTTCTTTCCGTGAAAGGAATTTTCTAGTGGTAGTTGAACGTACCATAATAATAGTGATTGAATCGAACTGATACGATCGATATCGAACCGTAACTTTCGATATTGCATCAAACAATATCAAAGGTTTATTCAAAAAAAGGTTTTATACTCAGTATACTACGCGCCTCTATTTACTTTCGCTATGGATGGAAAAGAGAGAAGAAATTCTTCTATACCTAACTTATTGTCTTTTGGACGAAAATAAACACAGATAATAAATACGTATTGTTCTTAGTGGTACACGGTGGGTGATAAGGTGAAAATCCAATGAGTTGGGTATAAGAGTCTAAAACTCATGTCTTAATTCAGTACTGACTTGCTTAGCGTTATACATGTATAAATACTTATACATATTCTGGTATATAATACTGACAATAAACTTGGTAAATTTCAATGTTTTCCATTGAACGGTTGCATATCAAAATGGATGGATATTATTAATAAATGACATTAACATGATAACTTGATAGTAAAAAAATTTCGATCTTTGACGAGTTAAAAATGTCACGCGGCGATCGTTGAATCGAAAATGTGCAGCGTCAGGAACGGTGGAAACAATTACCGTGACCTGGGAAGCGTGGTAACGGGATGAATTATGTCAGAGGGTCGAGGCGGCGTTATCCGGCGTGTCCGACGATTTGAAAGTCTAATGTGTGCTATAGTAGAATGATTTTTCTGAAAGGGGTCGCGTGGTGTTCCTGCCGTGTTTCGCTCCGCCGAGGCCACCTGTTGGGATGCCAATCCCATAAACGTGTTCCCTCCATAAACAATCGGAAAGCTTTTAAGTAATTGTCTTGAAACAAACACTCTATACTTACTGTAGCCGACTCCGAGTCTCGGGGATCTTGTATTTCATTAATCTAGATCTTGAAAGAGGTTCGGAGGTAAATTGCGTCCGCGAGGATGGAACAGAAGAATTCAATTTGTACATTACTAAATTATATTACGCGTTTGAATTTTATCTACGTAAGGAGACGATAATAATCGATGTTAATAATAGTCGAGTAAAAATGTTTTTTACTACGAGAATCGATGTTAAAATTGAATTTATTTCAAATTAGCGAGAAATTGATCTCTCAAATCGTAAAATAGTCACGTGTCTCTTCTAATATTTGTCAGTTTGACGTCTTTTAATGTTTCTTTTCGTTCTGCTTTAAGGATACTTAGTAAATTTGAGAAGAAAAATCTGTTTGTCTTGATCAGATCCTACGGATACATAATAATTTTTAGCTGTACTTGAGTCGGGCGAGACAGGGCGATAAATGTCTATGCGGTAAATAAATTCAGATGAATGCCGCGGTAAAATAGTTTCCGGTCCAGGTCGTTTTTTACGTTCGACTTTACGACGAAAAACGGAATGGCAGAAGCTCCTCGACCCTGCAGTAACGTCTAACGACAGTGGAACGAATCAGAAATCACCGTGGTCGCGTCGCCGGTGCAAACGTCGACCGTAACTCCTAGTTTCCGTTTCGTAGGGACGCGAGGTTCGTTCAATCGAGTATAGACGTACATACGTATGTACTTCGCGTTTTCCATTTTCTTATCCGTTGTTCTTCCACGTTCTTTTCTTCCTTGACATCGTGCGCGTTACGAAAGATATATTTTCCGGCACGTATTCGGTTTTCGCGTTCCCGAGGAAACTGTAACTGCAGTTTCGAACTCGCGCGCCACGTGCCGCAACAGCTGAGCAAACAATCGGTCCGACGCAACGCAATGTATCACGATCTAGGTCCTAGATTCTAAGAGAACGTGTTTTCCGTGGAACGTTAATGGCGCGAACGCAAACTTTTGAGTAATAAATTATCAGACGTAATTTGTCCGGGTTTCGCAATTTTTTCTCGNAGACGTTTCTTGGCGCGAAAAATTGTAATAAGTACGGAAAAATTTTATTCGGCTGTCGCCAAAACGATAACGCTTACCTTCTTTCTTCTTGGGCTTCTTAGCTTCCTGGTTGTCTTTCACAGGAGCCTGAGATCGTTTTACTGCTTTCCNGCAACAGCTGAGCAAACAATCGGTCCGACGCAACGCAATGTATCACGATCTAGGTCCTAGATTCTAAGAGAACGTGTTTTCCGTGGAACGTTAATGACGCGAACGCAAACTTTTGAGTCATAAATTATCAGACGTAATTTGTTCGGGTTTCGCAATTTTTTTCCGGAGCTCATTGAAAAAGATTAAGGGAAACGAAAAAAGGAAACTATTCGTTAATAGACCGCATTTTTTTGTGCAAAATGAAAATTCTATGAGCAAGTTCTAGAAGATATGCTCTAGAAAAATATACTTCAGCCAATAAGTTTGAAGATATATTCCTTTTTAATACTCTACACAGTACCATATGTTTGCAGATTATACGCTTTGTCTGTATTCAATTGTAGATTCGNGGAGCTCATTGAAAAAGATTAAAGGAAACGAAAAAAGGGAACTATTCGTTAATAGACCGCATTTTTTGTGCAAAATGAAAATTCTATGAGCAAGTTCTAGAAGATATGCTCTAGAAAAATATAATTCTGCCAATAAGTTTGAAGATATATTCGCTTTTAATACTCTACACAGTACCATATGTTTGCAGATTATACGCTTTGTCTGTATTCAATTGTAGATTCAAAATTTTTTATAGATGTATTGACCGATACGTAGCCATTAAATTATTCCTTTGAAACGTTAAATATATCGATTTGAAACATTCTAGTTGTAGATAAGTTATACGCATGTACAAAGTTTCATAAATGTTGTTGCTAACTAGAAACGATTGAAAATAAAGAAAATTTTAGATTTCCACGGTTTTGACCTTCAGCTGAGATAAATTGAAGAATTTTTATACATTTCTTTATATTTTTACCGATTTTTACGAAACTTTGTACATGCATATAATTTATTCAGGCTTACAAATAGGATCTTTTAATATCCCTCAGAAAATTATGTTGTTTGATCCAATTTAAAAAAAATGATTTGGTTTTAAAAGGCTTACTTTCTAGAAAAATCGCTTTTTATCTTTTCATTTGTTCCTCGTTCAGAATATTAAAAAATAATGTACAATACGTATTGAAAAGAATTCATTAATGATGAAGATCGTGATTTATTAAGCATTATGACACGACCAAATTTTGATCGCGTTGTGTTGGAACATCAATATTTTTCTAAATATTTCTTGGCCATTATTGAAGGTTCTAAAAACGTGAAAGATTTTGTACGGTGCAAAATATTTGCATAAGGGAATCAGGAATTCGCGCATAGTGGATCAAGGGGGAAGTTTACGCAGTGGCTGTGGGATTTAAAGTTCTCTCGGCAGGAGGTTGCGGTGCATTCTGTCATAGTTTATGGTTCTATCGCTGGTTACACGGGAACGGGAACCGGGTTCTGGTTACGGAGACAGCTGCGCCACGTTGCGTCGTGTCACCGAGAATTACAATTTTGAAAAACCGTTTTTACTCCATGTTTTCGATCCAGATAATCTCCAGTTACGCAATCATGCTAAAAAAAAGGTGACTATCCTTTCAAGTTTAATCAACGATGACCAATGATAGAAACAAGTACAAATACTTGTTGATAGGTTCTATGATTAGGTTCTACTTTCGTTACGAAGATGCTTGAGTATCAAATGGATAATGAGGCAACAGGTAGTCAATTGGTCAGTTCTAATTATTTCGATATGTTAGGACGCGTTTTGTACAAATTAGTATGAATGAATTTCTCTGATGTTATACCACTTATGCACTGAAAACTATTTTGATAGCAATTAATTATGACTCAAATATCACGTAGTCTATTTTACGGATAGGTAATATAGCTTGTTTTCGAAATAATGGGGTCACTTCTGACGTAAAACAGAGAAACAGAAAATTAATTAATTATATCTACTAAATGTTCCGATTTCACTGGTATGTAATTACATACACTCGCATATAATTACATACAAAACGATAAAAGCGAGCCAGTGAGTAGAAATTGTCACGTAAAGAGAAATTGGGTCATTTACTATAATTATTCTACTAATAGGAGATATAAATTGATTGTTTCATTTAGCTTTTGTTTTCGTCCACAAATTTTATAATTCTACCAATCGTTTACGTCGATATTGTTAAATAGCGTACATCTTTTATTAGATTTTCTATTGATAGAGGTGTACCGTTAATTAACATAACTGTGGTCGAGAATCTAGTTTAGTTACGTAAATTTGCTGGCGACGCGTTTAACGGATGGTAGAAGGCATCCGAGACAACACGTGGACGCATTCTGGCCGGAAGTCCGAAACTTTCGCATTCGAGCACGGGAATGTTTCGTCAGGAGAAGCTAGTCCCGGGAATAAAGAGTCGCGCGCGTGGCCGCAAACTTCTATGCAGTCCAAGTACAACCCCCTTTCGAAAAGCTTTGGAATTTCAAACATTTCCAATAGGACGGCCGGCCCCGCGGTGATTTATAATTCTGAGCGCGCGATGGAATTATTAATGCGAAAAGTTCATCAGGAATCGGGTTTCGTTCGCCCCTTCACGAAATCAGTGCAGGATTTATTTTGTCTACCCTTTTTACGAATCTACCTTTTAATTTTGAGTTCTTCTTTAATTTCAATTTTCAAGGCTGAATCTGTTCACTTACTACAATAAGAAGAGGCAAGTGTGACATTCCCTAAACTCTTTTTATTGAACTTTATATTATTGATCTGATGATATATAAATTATATTTCGAACTTCCAAACTTTGAAGTTCGATCATCGAGTCCCTCTTCAAACAAGCATTTAGTAATTCGTTGCATTTAGTATGCCGATTATCGACATTGGAATGGGGTATAGAACAAATTAATAAATGCTTGTTTGAAGAGGCACTCGATGATTGAACTTCAAAGTTTGGAAGTTCGAAATATAATTTATTTGGATGAGCGAAATTTTATACTATTCATTATCTTACACCTGTTTTTAAAGGTATTAAAAGATCCTCTTGCTAATTAGATCGTCACGAGAGACATCGGAGGGGACAATGCATAAGGAAGAAGGTACGCGAGCCATTTGGAAAGCGGCTGGTTTATTTGCACTGTAGATCGATTCGGTCAAAGAGAATTCGGAATAAAATGCGTTAATTAACGCAGCTGATAAAGTTTTTAAGGCTCGCGAGCCATCTGACCGCGGTGGAACAGACACCGGCGCGTGGCGTGGCGGCTCGCCGGCAGTGATTCGAGTCAGTATTGTCTCAGACCGAGGAGCGAACGCGAATAGGTTCCTGGATTCCTCCGACGAATTTCGCTCCTCCGATTATTTTTCACCGGACAATACGGTGATTAATTTTCCTCTAATTGGGTCGAAAACGAATGACAATCGCTTTTTATCTCAACGTCTGTGAACCGTTAACGTTCATACAAAAGAAGTAAAATTGAGATCCGATTTTTTTGCGCGGAACGTTGCACCGCGCCGCTGCCAGATTTCAATCGTTGAATCTTTTCTTCGTCTAACTCGGCTCTTTTATTCTACGTCTTTTGAATATTCGTACTTAAAACCGAGTCGGTCAAGCTAAAAAGTATAATAATTTACCTACCTTTCATACATATATTGTGTTTAAATTTTGCTGGGAATCAGAATTGCGTTTTACAGGCTATCTTGTTTTTTATTAACGAACTGAGCAAAACGGTGAGAAAAATTTAGAGCAATCGAATCGCATCGTTTGATCGAAAACGAAATGTTCAGCGTTCGATTGTTTCGATCGCGACATTTTCCTCGGCAAACAACTGCGTCGGCGAAAAGTAAAGTGAGGGGGGAAGGAACGGGGGAAGTTTGAGTTTGTTTTTCAGCGACGCAACGGATAAATTGAATCGAGGACAGGCAGAGCCAGGAGGGGGGCTGGACGAATCGAATAAATTCTTAAATTCGTTGCGACTCGTCTGCCCGAGGTGCACGTACCTTTTAATGTTTGCTCTTGCGTGCCTCGCTCCGGTCTCCACTTTTCTCTTCCTACCTTCCGCTCGGAATCGATAAATCGGTGGACCGTGAAATCGCCGCAAATTTTCGATCGTTCGTTCTCCTTGCACGAACACGCCAGAAAAAGAGTTTATTTAACGTCTTTACTACGGCGCGTGCGACAGGCAATATGTGATACGTGAAGTAAAATAATCTAATCAAAGCCTTCGTTTTTTATGGAATTTTTTTATTAACTGATGACTTAATGAAAATCCTATTATAGTATACGTTACGTTTATGTTATGAAACTAAGAATAAGTGTCAGTGTTAAAAATGGAATTGGGTCATCATTGAAATGTTCTAATGATACGAATCCGCCTGAATATTCGTATGGTTTAATCATGACGATTAATTAAACACTTACGTCCGAGTTTTTTTCTTTCACGTGATGTCGGTTTTAGGAAATCACGTAGGTTTCAAACATTCGCTAGCTGAAAGCGGAGAGATAATTGTTTCTCGCGCTCGTACAAGATAGCTGCTACTCGGAAACTGTTCCAAGCGCTAAAGGGAATGTCCGGAGTCGGTTAATTGAATCCTTTCTGGTCGCCGAGGAGCAGAAGCGTGTGGAAATTCGCGTGTTTACCTCCGCCTCAGTAAATCGACCGGATGGAACGATGTTTTATCGTCGCCGTAGTTGTGTGAATGTGCATGCGTGTGTCTGTGGAGATAGCCGCGGCCGCTGTAACTTTTGTCACTGGGCGCTAGCTCGTTTGTTTGTTTGCCCGTGCGCCGTTCCCTTCCCCACCCCCGCAACCCTCCCACATGCCAAGGGAATTTTATTTATTCGGTTGAAAAATTTGTGGCCACCTGGTCGCTCTCTCCTCTCCTCGCCCGATTACCTCGGCTGTCCCGGGTTCGAAATAAAATAATTCGACCGTTCGATATTTTCCGCCCAACCTGCTACGATTAGTCGCCGCGTTTTCTATTTACGCATCCATGAACTCTTACAGTTTTGTTTCATCACTGAATAGAACGGATAGAACTAGGTGAATATTGATTTCTGAAAGTCTAATCTTACTATCGATGATTATTGTATATGTAAGTGATAAATGATTATATTATTTCATTCATATCGTTTATCAATCATATTTAAATTAATAATTAGATCATTACATTGTCTTACATATATTATAAATCTTGAATCCCAGATCTAGTCTCTGTAAGTTCTCTGAATGATGCATTTACAATTGCAGTGATGCAAGTTGATTCAATTAGAATTAGAATCCGTTTTATTGTATAAAAAATACTAAAAGGCTCCTTAATTATCATATTGTTAAATAATGTTGCAACGTCTTTACTATACATTTTGTTGACGGAAGTTATTTCACCTCCATTTTCATCATAACAGACGAGGGGAAACAACGTTTCATATCCATTCACATTTATAAACACTTGGAAATTGTTTATCGCATTTCACATAGTAGGGGAAACTAATAATATTCAAGTACAGATAAGTAATTGAATTATAATAGTATATCTATTGTACGACTGCTTCGTTAATTCTTTTATTCTTGACAAACGTGTGTAATTATGATTGAAACGAATAAGAAGAAAATCATCTCATTGTGTATTTAAAAGCTGGATGCTGTTAAAGATACAGATTGGTATCACGATTGTTTCTCGCAGCATATTTTCCTGCCGTTACGATGTGGTAAAAAAAGAATGATCCCTGGATTTTAAAGAGTGACCCCTTTTCCCCTTTCGCTGCAGAGTTTTTTCAGGCGAAAAAATGCCTACGGTACGATTCGGGTGGTTTTCGTCGATCAATCCTGCGACAATATCGTCGGTGTTAGCGGTGTCGAGGGGCGGTCGGCCGGGGGTAGGGGTGGCACCGATTATCGGAACGTCTGTTTTCCGAGCGAACGATTATCCCAGCCAAACGACGCATTCCAAACACGTGTTCGTGTTCAGGCTCGTACAGTCCGCACCGCAGACCGATATCTCATCGAACATTAATCTGTTCGTGATAAATTTTATTTGCGTACCCGTGGGGAAAAAATCCTTCCTAATGTTCGACTAATTGCAATACGTTACAATTAGTAACAATGGTATTCCAATTATGGTACGTGCGTGCATACATTCAAATGTGATTATACAACAAACAGGAAAACTTCATTGCTACTACTACTATATCTTCGCTTTGACACACACTTGCTTGTTTTCTTTTTTATTATTCTATTGGTTTGCATTGACATTCAAAATTATTTTACATTAACATCTTTTGTGACGGACGACCTTTTACCAGTTTGAATCAGGGACATAGTGATTCCATTTCCCTGTTTTTTGTCTGCCCGGACATGATTTTCAACTGTAGAAATAAATTAAACGCAGTACGATATTAAAGGAAATAGCATGTTCCTAAATTACGAGATTTGTGAAATATCGTCGGGGCACGTTTTTACGGTAGAGACTGTACGATCAGTTCGCGTTTTCTACCACGCACGATCGGGGACACGGGCATTGTGCCTCGGCGACGGGCGCTCGTGCTCGCGACCGGAGGATAAACCGGCTAATGATGGCCTCCTCGCCTCGTCCCGACATTCAATTTGGCCGACTTTCCACGCCGATATGGGTCGGGCCTTCCCTTCTCCTGGACGAGTTCCACGTCAAAAGTTTCTTCAGCCCGATATACTGTATTATACACGTGTATTCTGCGTTTCAGATATTATCGAATCGTATCCGCCGTAGCTTTATAAACTGGGAAAATTGGATATTTCGCTTTGCGATCTTTTTGAATCGTCCGGTGCGGCGAATGCGTGCCCTAGATGCCGGTATACACGTACCATAGACCGGCTCACGATTTATGTTGGCGCGAATTCTTTTATCATATTTTTTTTCGACGAAAGCTTCTCTCACGGTCGTAATAGAATTTTTCTGACGAGCCTGGAAAAAAGTACGACCCGACAGGGGAGGGGGAAAAAATGTCGTATCGGATGTATGCGCGAGTTCTAAAAAATTTGATATCCCGCTGGACCAATTACTAGTTGTGAGTGTTGTATAAATTTCCATTTGCTCGGAAATCGTCGCGTATCTATTGTTAACGATTTATGTCGAGGAATTCGGAGTGATAATTAGCGATAATTAGTCATAATTTTTTTTGGTGTGTGTGTGGAGTGCGTGTATTAAAGGTAATAAAATTTAATAAAAAACATAGCGACAAACAGAAATATCGATATATTTTATAAAATACATATATATTTTTTATATAAATATATAAATAAACACAAGAACATATTTATAAAAAGTTCGTTTTTATAATTATTGTAGTTCTTTAATTTGCTTTGTCTTACAAGGGAACTGCTTGAGGTCAAACACTCCAATTTCAATGATTTTCCACTATGTTATAGAACGTCAAGAAATAAGAGATACGTATTTTTTCTTATCTACTCAATTTTATGTACAGAGGGTGAAAACCACCCTCAAAGTTTGCTTTGAAAATAGATTTTTTTAATATATCTCATTAAATATATAATAAAAATAATTTCTTGATGTTCTACAACATAGTCAAAAATCATTGAAATCGGAGTGTTCGACCTCAGGTAGTTCCCTTGTTAGAGATCTTGAAGTTAATACTAGAAGGAATCACAATTCTCACAGCGAAATTCGACCTCAATCTCTTCCATACTGTTCCTAATCTGATCGCAAGATAAAGTCTAAATAACTAGTTTTTACGACGAGCTCTTCAATTAGGTGTCAAGCTTTAAACTCGCGGTGGCATCGAGTTATCGCGCGGCTTCTCCGTGTTTCCCTTGCTCCTTGGCGCTATTCTACGAAATAGACTGCTAGAGACAAGAACAATCGAAACTTGGCCGGCAAGTAATCCTCGGTCTCATCTCAGTCTCAGTTTCTCAAACCGGAGCCCCAGTCGCTCCTCTCTCCGTTAAACGGTTCATTTCCCGTGGGGTGTAAATCAGTATTGTCGCGGCTATTCCGTGTACAAGCTGCTGGTTCACTTGTAGGGAAAGTTTGACAATCTCAGAGTATCGGATTAACGAGTCTGCCGTCGCGACGGAACGAGAACGGAGGGATAGATTCGGGCTAACGTGATCCACCAGGCTCGACGATACTGACCAGAAGACATTAATTAGTCATCGGATCGAAGGGAACGATGATAACTTCGCGCAAGAACGTTGTACATTAGGTACCTTAGTTCTTGATTCAAGAACTCTAATTAATGAAACAGCTGGGAATCTCGAGAGTCACCCGTACTTTTTAATCGTTCCCGAGAAATATCGGCTCGTTCTTCATTCGTTTCATTCATTACCAATATTCTGGTAATATTCTAGTAAAAAGCAGTGACAGATATTCCTTCAGTATACTTATGAAACATTTATATGTATAATCGTTTTACATTTGACAGAAGTTCTCTCTTACCTACCAATTAATTAGTCGAGTTATTTACTTTACGATGATTTTATTAATTATCATCTATATTAATATAATGCAGTGAACGTTAATCATCTTTGCAAGAATAGATCTCCTGATTGAAGTAAGGTTTGTATCCTAAACCTTTCACACTCATGAAACTAGGATTACATGGTTAACGCAATGAGACGTGTTAAGTACATGTTTCTCACGATGTCTGTCGATCCGCGCTTTTCAATCGGAAAACTTTACAGGGTTCCTCCAATCAATGTTGTCCTCTCTTTTCTCCCACTCGCTCTCTCCTCCTCTCGTCTCACGGATGGGTAACATTATCGTGGCATACCGCGCGGCTCGCTTCCAACTTTGAGAGCTCAGCCTTAATGAAGAATATTCGTGAAATGAAAACTGCCGGTGGTACTCCTGCGGAGTTATATTGCATCCCCAGGGAGAAACAAGATCGTACCTACTCCATAAACCGGCGATTCTCCGCGAACCGTTTCCAGACATTGCGTCGCACCGCACTGCGTATATTTACTTATTCCATCGGGACGAAATTCGGGCAAAGCGGTGTTCCGGGATCCGAGTTTAGACCGAGTCGTCGTCGTCGTCGGTTTGTTAGTTTACGTTCGTTATTCGCGGTGTACTCTTTTTTTCCCTCCCTTAAACGGATACTATTAGTTGTTTCGTAAGCGAAACTACAGAGATATACCGTGAAGACGGGTGAATCTCGGAATCGAGACGGAATTCAATTTAGGTATACCGCTAATTGGTCGGATTAGCTTCCGTTTCGCCGTGCACCGGTAACGATGCGAAAGCCGCGCAAAATCCGGTTTATTAGATGAGCAAATGAAGACACGTAGAGGACGTAAATTTACGTTTTGTCTCGAATCCTCCTCCTCGTCCTAAACGGGAATCTTGTATCAGGCGATACTCTGGGTTCATTATATTTAGCGTCGTGTACTTAGCTTGAGAGCCACGTTGTAACGTTTATCTATACAATTTAGCTGTACATACAGAAGGAGAGTCAATGAGACATATAAAATATTCTCTTATTTCGTCGGAAAATATTTTAAACTTGAATTAACGCACCTATAATTTTATTTAGTTTCTCGAAGTTTTTTTGATACGATCAGTTAATATTACGCTATGTTAGATTACAATTCTTAATGATTATCTATACCTATACATATAGTGACGCCCATAAATATTCGTACACATTTCGAAACGATATAAAATTTTTAGTATTGGATCAAAGAACTTTATCTTCTGTGGAATTTTAGAGAGCTTAATTTACTATAGAATGTCTAACAAATTTGGAAATGTCTCGTTTGCAGATCTAAGTAAGTTATATGCGTGTACAAAGTTTCATAAAAATCGATCAATATTGCCATAAGCGATTAGAAATTTAAAAAATCGCAATTCTCCATGATTTTCAATCTACGACTGGGATAAATTGAAGAATTTTTACATGTTTCGATATGTCTAACTCTTTTATGGTTTCGTGGATTTCTATCAAACCTTACACATTCATATAACACGTTTAGATCTACAAACGAGATGTTTGAAATTTTTGCTAGAGCCTCCAACAAAAAAAGTTAAACATCATGATCTTTCCTTTTTTCTTCGCGATTTCAATGAATACCAAATTTTTTAAATTTTTTCTTAGAGTTCTTTGATCCAATACTAAAAATTGTATACCGTTTCGAAATGTGTACGAATATTTATGGACGTCACTGTATGTAGAACTGGAATAAAAGCAATACAAATGCAACAGAACGTGTTTTTGGAGAAAATGTCAAGAACAGTCTCGTGCGTTTGGATAATTGGCGTTTTAACGAAGGATACAGTTCTCTTTTTTCGTTAAGGATCTCTCAGTCCTGGTCGCCGGGTTTTTGTCCTACCATCGTTATAATTACGTTTCGTTTCTTTCACGAGCATCGAAATCATGTAACGATGCGCGAAGACAAAGCGCACTAGAAATACTGCGAAGTTTTCTCCTCTTAGTCCACAGGTTATAGAAACGAAAGGAGAATTTGAACGAGATATAGCGTTCAGGGCAATGAACTGAACCACCACGCCGGTGGTAATCCTGACGATGGAAATTCGTGGAGACATCGCAGTTTGCGATTCACGAGACTCCGATAATGCGTGTGCTAACAAACGCGAATCTTGGTGTAACGCGAGGGAGTCGGCAATATCCGGGTCCAAAGTCGCAATATGAGATGTTAGTCTCAAGGCTGTTTGGTTTCAATCTGTAGTAGTGCTTTTGATACCATTATACCAGATCAAATTGTTATCAGCAGGTATATGTAAGATTAAGTGAGAACATGGATTCCAACAGCTGATCGTATTATAATATTAATAAAATCATTATAGCAGCTCGTTTGATTTTTATTATTTCTGCAATAATTTACGTAATCTTAATTACATGTATTAGGATTTATGATAAATTCAGGATTAAATAAAGATAAAAGATGAACGCTTCTCTACCTTCGTCAGTGAAACTAGGAGATATCTAGGATACAAAAGAATACTGCGATGTCAACAAAACCTGTTTATCGCGCGGCAGAGGCTTTACGAAAAAATCCTTGGGTTGGATCTCGTTTATTTACAGTCCGTCAGAGAGTATTGTACTTTGTCGGAGGCTCCTTTGTCGGCCGGTATCGACGAGAACGGATCGAATCTGCAGGAAGTCACGTACACGGGGGCGTAAATCACGCGAGTCTCCGAGAGGGTTGCGACGTTTAGTGCGCGCACGAGGCGAGGGTGCCAGGCCAATCGTGTGCGCGTGCCTTCTGCATATTTATACGCACGTATCCGACGCGCTCGGATTTCTCTTTTCGCACGAGTGCAGCGAACGTTTTCTTTCTTTAATCCTTGCGCATACTCTGCTTGAGCGATGTGCCTCTTTATCTGACAATTGGTGGTATTCACAGTCTGAACTTATATGTATATATGTATATGGTAAGGTCGCCTTAAGCATTAGCTTAACACGTTCACTTTCACGGATGTTTTCACGATTCCGGTCTAAGGAGCAAATTGGCAAATATGGTAAGTAATGAAGGGACGAGATAACTCGTAGTTGGCATCCTGGATAAGCAAACAATCTACGAGATATCTTGTAGTTGGCAGTGTAGTCAGGGACTAGAAATATAGGATAAACAGGGATAAGAAATGCTTAAGATGATCTTAAAAATAAGTAACGACTATGAATATCGGCCAATGAGTGAGAAATCTGTATACTTGAGAATAGTTATTATAAAGTAACTTGGGTGCGTAATTTAGGTATGGAGAATAGATTAGCGAGGCAAAGGTAGTGAAAAACTGATACATCGAAAGAGAAAGATGAAGCTATAATCTTTGATATCGATTTATTTTTTGCGTCACTGATCGTTAGTCAACATCTGTAATTGTATTTATAAAACCAGCATATTTGAACAATTTATACATCATATAGTGATTAGAAAATGCGTGCGGTCGAATTTATTTAAAGTCAAAAGAAGGTACGGTTTTTACCATTGCCAGACGATCTACTTGTTTTGGAATTATTGACAAGGCGGAGAGGAAGTGTAACGATATGATTTCGTTTTTAATCTCGTGGTCGGGAACCGTCTCGCCGTGGCCACAAAGAAGTCAAATGAAAGGGAATTAAAAAAGGCCGGTACGGTGCGGGACGGAGGTAAGAAGGGCGAAGGGAAGTTCTAATAGGTTCCGAAAAAAAAAAGGAGAGCGAGTCGGGAAAGAACTTTCTCGAGAGCGAAAACAAAATTTAATTAAAGCAAGCCCGCCTGCACCGCGCCGCGCGCCGTCGCACTCGGTCTCGCGGCTAAAAGAGCCTCCCGCCGGATATGCCGCTATTAAATTCGACCTCGCAAATCCCTTCTCGCCCCAAGAGAAAATCGGTAACTCTCTCTAGCCTTGCGTCCAGCAGCGCGAATAACCAACGGTATCGCTCCTACGTATCCGTAAACTACGAGGAGACAGCGTCTCGCCCCGGAGGCTTTTTCACCCTTCTCTCGATCTACTATCCATTCCAGCCCCCGCGGTGAAACATTGTTTGGAACTTCCGGCGACGGTCCGCGGACACGAGGGGTTAGGCGAAAGTGAAGGAAAGTGGCGACGAGATGGCAAAGGAGAGGGTGGTAAAGAGTCGACGCGGTGCAAAGAGAGGGATGAAACGCCGAAGAGGGGCGCTAGGTATATGTATACACACGTACGTGAGAGGAGGAGTCATTCTATGGAAAAACAAAGGGCTGATATTTTTCCTGGCGCTATGCTGCAGGTTCTCGATACAGTCTATACCGAAGCAGCAGCATCCTGTCGCTGCGAAGTGCGCGAACGTGTTCCATTTTCGTCCCCTATGTGCATGTTCGAATTCGGGTTCAAAAACCTGGCTGGAAATTTCTGAACCGAACACGGCTACCGAAATTACTCGAAGAAATTCCAGAATTATGAAACGCAGACGCATTAGAGATTAAAAGCTTGTTTTAACAGGAGCGACGTTAATACAAGGCATTCATTATCTTGTGCTTTTTTAAATTCTTATCTTCTAACACTAATGGTGAATCGTGTACGCTTTAAGAAAACGTTAACGAAGCAGATTCTTTATATTTGCATTGGACACTTTAGTATTAAATTACGGCTGCTTTATTATTCTGTCGAGTGTCCGGGATTAGTAAAGGTAAAGGTGTCAGTCTTGTAACGAAGAACAGAAGTAAAGGGAAAAATCCAAGGAGTAAAAATCACGCTTCCGCTTATTCACGAGAAGCTCTCGAATGCCTGCGTAGATGATTCGTCAAAAATGGGAGGACTTAAAAAACAAATTGAGATCCGAGAGTATTCTGCCGTTTTCGGAATTCAGCTGCGTGATCGTCGATTATTTCCCGGTCCGCGCGTAATTAAACGATTCGCCGCTCCGGTCAAAGTACTAATTACCCAATGTTGCGCTAATTATTCACCGTTATCGTGATGCGGAATAATCGGTAGACGGAGCGTTCGACGCTCGTTTCGCTCCGGGAAAATTCGAACCGCGCTGTGCGTCCGATCATAAAAAGAGAACACTGACCGAGAGATTCTCCTAGAAAAATCTCTGACGCAAGGAGATTTCACGGTCTTTTTTTCCCAGGGAAATCCCGGCTAAAAGAAAATGTCGGACGACGCATTGCCACGCTGACTCCGCGCTAGTCATTTCCATATGTATAGCACCCAGTCTCGAGATTAACATATTCTGCCGCTCGTTACAACTATCTCTCTCCTTTTTTCTTTTTCCTCTGTCCCCCGTTTTTGTTAACGTTTATTTCGCCCGGCTCTCTTTAAATCTCACCAGTCGCTGCTGCCTGTCGTCCGACGACGTTTTGCATATTTATTTGCACGTATACAGGTAATTTGCAATATCAGCAGTGGCTATACGTTTTTTTCTCCTATACGTCCTCCTCTCTTTGAACTGAATACATATTATAACATATGTTCTTTCAAACGTGATCGAGAATAAAAACCAAAATTAATTTATACTTTTTAAAGTCGCACTTATTTAAAGATTCAACACGTTCTCTAATTATCCTTTTGTCGTTTCCTACCATTAACACATTTAAATGAATTATCCGAATAAATAAGCATTATCGATTCGTCCATTAATATCTTCTGTCTGGCTCTAAAAATGTGTAAGATTAATGAGGAATATAAAATTCAAACTATACGATACGATGGAATATGAATCATCATTAATCACAGCAACTATGATTGATAGATAAAGTTATTGAGTGTAGAAATACTGTCCTTCTGTAATGAACGCTAGGATTGTATAAACAACGTCGTAAGTTACATGAAAATTGTAATGGGACGTTAGAGTCCCGGGAAAATAAATTTGTTGCTATACTTGCCGTCCTGAAAGAGTAGGATCATTTCGCGCAGCTTGAAAGGTGTTGGGGATTACAGCGATCGGCCGGATCGGCTTAGGCCTCACGAATACGGCCTTAGTATAGACGGATAAACAAAAGTCATTGTTTACAACAAATGGGATTGCATTAGGAAATGGTAAACAAGAGGGGGACGTGCAGAACAATCAAAAACTGAACTGTGCCCGGTCCTACTCTTTCGGGACCGCAAGTATAGGTCTACTCGTATACCTAGTCTGTGTTACAAGTGTCCTTGATAGAAAATGAATCACGTGTGCGAACTCTGGCTCGTTTCTTCTGCGATGGAATACGTGGAAACTCGATCCGCGGAACGATCGTTTCCGCACGAGCGTTCGCTCCGAAGATTCGCAGGAACCTCGCGTCCCTCGAGTATCCTCTCGAAAACGTTTCAATCGCATCCCTCATCCCCTATCGGCTCCCTTCGCGTTACGCCCGCGTCGCTCTAAAAGCGTTCCGCCAATAGAGATGTGTCAGGAACGGGCCGCGTCCTCGCGGCAACAGTTCAGTTGCATTTTTCCAAACGATCGGCACCCGACAAAACTTTCGCCTCTCGTTCCTTCCCTCCACACTATGCATCCCATTCTCCTCATCGTTTTTCTCTAGTTCTCTCTCTCTCGTTGCCCTTCTCAGTTCTCCCCTAACCCGCCATATATTTCGACGGCAGCGAGAGGAACGAGCGGGGTCGGAGACGCGATGCGCGTACGTGACGCCGCATTTACATAACGCCGGTGCAAATTGTCAATGCAGCCGGGTTCGGAAATAAAATATGCGTTGCTGTTCCTAACAGAAACGGTCTCGAACCGGGCGAGCGGGAACGGGGGAGAGGATCGCGAAAGGGTTCCTTCTCCTCGGAGCACGTGGCACGGGCGCGCCGTGCAGCGCACCCGGAGCAGCCGGAAGAGCCTAGGAGGGCACCGTACGCGGGTGCCCGTGATTTAAGGGGTTGTGCAGACGAATAAATTTTCGCGTGAAAGCCGCAGGAATCGTGCGCACTCCGCCCGGAAAAATACGTGCTGTGTTTGCAGTTCCTATCTCTTAGGTCGTTTCATAAATCCTGTTGCTTTTTCATTACCCATTGGTGCTTCACTTTTCAAGCTAATTGACGAAACGGTTGAACAACGACGATTAAAAAGGTAGATTAAAAACGTTTTTGATATTGTACATTCTTTATGAATTACAACGATTAATATAATTGCAGCAGTTGAAGTTAATGCTCGTGTGTCTGCAAACGTGAGGAACAAGTCAGGAATAATTTTCGCTGTTCAGAAAGGAAAAGTTTAATCTGAAACACGTCCAACGTCGGGAATTATTTTAATTTCAAATTGCAGTTACCACGTTTAATGAAAGAGAGCGTATTTATAATTAAACTTTATAATACAATATTTTTTTGCAAGCCCATTAAACTTTCGATAAAAAAACAAGCGGCTAACGCAATGAAGCAACGCCTGCGATTATCCGGCGAAAATCGGGAAAGAAAGTTTCCTTTCCTTCTCCTCTATCCGATTTCTCGTTTCCGTAACATTTTCTCGTTTTGCACGTTTTTCGACAGCGTTCGATTCTCCATCGACGCTATACCTCTTCCTTCTCTAGCAGCCTCGCTCGCCGTATCCAGCAACTTTTTTCGAACTTTTTAACGACCGCGAGCTTCGCACCGTTGTTTATCTTCGGTCAGCGACTGTGCACAAAAGCTCGCACGCCCCCGCCGCGCTTACGTTACCTCACGTTTTTCCTCTCTCGCCTAGCCGCGAATTTTCCAGCCGTCTTTCCACGGTCACGGGAAGTTTCCACGAATTTAATATTGGACGTGGATGAATCAGAACTGCGATAAAGCTTTAAACAGACTTACGTATAGATACTTATCGATCATTTTAATTTGTTTTCCTCTGAAAGATGCAAAGATAATAAAATATGAAACTAATTATTTTTCATATATGCACATTGGACTGATATACATCAAACGTCAATTTCTTTCTCAAGTCTGCGAATGATTCTTATTGTTTCAGACAATCGAATTAGCTATTTTTAATTGTCGTAGAAAAGCGCGTGTGTCTGGCTTGATCAAAGATTGAAGATGGACGCGAAGATACCTGCGCATGCGGCTTGTTACGAGGCGACAAGCGCGTCGCGTCGGGTGCAAGTGAAATTGAACGGTTTAATCCGCGCGGTGCCAAATTATTGGCCAACGCTGCGAGGTCACCGACGAAATTGACGCTGACGAGTTCTTCGGTCAGGTCCCGTCCCATCGAATTCACGATCTCTTTGTTCCCTTGGATAAGAGCGCTCGATTTTCTTTCACGCGTGTCATGCGCTCGTTGTTATCAATATTTCCAATTTTTTGTGATGATTATTTAAACAGTCGCTTTTTGAACAAAAAATTCTTTGATCTTGATTTATAAGTAAGATCTAAGAGGATTGCATGCAGTAAAAAACTACTCAAGTTCATTTATCAGTCCAACAAATATTATAATTGTTATCTAATTATTTTGGTACAAAATTGGTACTTGTCATATTTCTCAATTATTTCAAACTCGAATTCGTATTATTAAGCAATTTCGATTTATATGTGACTAATTAAATTGTTTTTGTTTTCGAACTTCTCTTCATCAGTCAAATCTAAAAATCGATCAAATCAAGGAAAGAACTGACTATTTACTATAAATGTAGTATTAGATAATTTTGCAGTAAACAGTGTTTTACACCAGATGTACATGTACGTGTTCAATGTTGAGCAATTTTAGAAATATATTGATCACAGGGTAGGCGAAAATATACTACGTCACATTCTGAACAATTCTGAAGGTATTAAAGAAAAGACATTCGTGCACCGATGAAAGATATCTGTTTCAAAGTACCTATCGATACCGATGACAACGGGATGGTTAGACAATCGCGACCGTATCTCCATTTATCCAAACGAGAACGACGACGTTTCGGTCCATTTTACTTATCTCCGTGATGCGTCGCGCACCCTTTCAATGGCTAGCGCACATAGGAATCGCGTGTACGCGTCTCGCGCCATATATAAAATCTGCCAAGCGCAGGGAGAAAGAGACAGTCAGTCAAACACTGTTCAGCGGATGCGGACGGATAGTAGACGCACGGGCATGGGCTTGGGCTTGGGGTTCAGCGCGGGCGTAGACGTATGTTCCACGCGTGGTCCCGCGTGGTACCCTTCGCGTTCCCATACAGAGCTGACGATGCGTTTAATTAAACCGGCTGTCGCCCGACTCTTGGCATTGTTCCCCGGGCGCCTGAAAAGTTCTGTCCTGGACCACTACCGCGCCGCGGCCCATTGTTAAGCACAAACTCCTCTCGTTTGCGCGCGCACTCCGCCGCCAACAATACCCTGTTATTTGTTGCTCATTTGACGGACAACAGAAACATATCAGTCAGTCGGCATACCCGTCCAACCCCGCGTCGTCATTTCGATTCGTTTGGACGAGTAATGCGTGGTGCACGCTGCGTGCGTCCTAGCCATCCCTCTTACCGTTTGTTCGCTGAAATGTTTTCTACCCTGTCTGGGATCATACCTGGGGTGGTTTCGAACCATCGAAAATCATCTCTACTCGATGCTGTCATTTTGCGAGACACGTTTTAATACGTATGCCAATTTCCATTTCCCATGTTTATTTATTTATTTATTTATTTATTGAATTTTTACGGGCAGTAAAATAGCCCATTAAGTACAAAGATTATAGTACAATTAACATCAAAGAGTTCACAAGGACGCAAGTATGTGTTTTACGACGCTTTTTTTAAAAGATACGACTGAACCCGAAAAAAAATCGACCGATTCGGCAACTGAGTTGGCACTTAAGCATATCCGAGTCAGAGTGTCACAAAAACGGAGATCCGTGCGGTAGAAATTGACAGTAAAGAGCGCTCGCTTACGTAGACAATTCATCGACGCATTAAAGTTTAAGGCTTGCACCAGCGCGGGACAGTCAAGTAAATTATTAATGATTTTAAACACATATATAACATCAGTAATAAGCCTTCGGTTCTCAAGAGTGAGCATTCTCATCTCCGCTAGGACCGGGGCATAATCGTGATCCATAAAATTCAAAGGGTTCCTAAGCCGGCGAGAGGCAAATCTTAAGAATCTATGCTGCACTCTTTCTACGTTATTCTATGTTAAACACTTACGTAGCTATTGGGTTGTTCGGAAAGTTCGTGCCGATGTTTGTAGAAAATTTAAAGCCAGCGGACGTAAATTTTGATATAAACTTATCGATTTATTGAATTATATGCGTGATATTTTGTCTTATGAAGAAAAATACAACTTGCAGAGTGTATCCCTAAAAATAGCGTAAAATAGACGTTTATGCCATTCAGTTTTACGTGGTTACTTCTCGAAGAATCAAGACGAAATTCGTTTTGATGTCTAGTTTAAGGTAGATTGCATCGTGCCCTGGTCCTTATTCTATTCGGAACAATCACTCTTTGGAATAAAATTACTTAATGTCCAAATGACTTTTTCTAAAGATGCCTAAAGAATCATGTTTTAAAAGTTTAAAAATCATTTGTTTTCGATCATTCTGATGTACTCGGTCATACCTTAATCCCTCTACTAAAAATCAGCATGAACTTTTCTGTACAACCCAATATTAAAATTAGAAGATCACAAAGCAGTACCATTAGAAGATAGATACCATGTTAAGATAGACCATAGATCGTGTAATTTCAAAGTCGTACCGTCGATGGATATAAATGGTCATGAAAAATATAAAGAATGCTCTTTTTCATGGCTGAATGATGAACTTTGAACATTCTTGCATAACTTTCAGCTGTTTCTCACAATTTTCTCGCGGTGTACTTTACCCGTTGCTTTATATTCCGCCGTAAAAAGGAGTTGTTGCCCGAAAGTCTACCTCGTCGCTTCTTTCGGGAGCCTGTGACTCTGATACATTGTCCTCGAATGTTGTTTGCCGTGCATGGACGGTAAGCTACATCTACGACTTTTGGCTTATGTGTTACGAACATGGTCCATTTCAAGCCAGATCCATGTTTCTGCAACAACGTTGTACGCGATACCCTTCTAAGGACTCCCATCTCCCGAAATTATTTGATTAAAAGAAATATGTTGTCGAGTGTTGTAAGATTAAATTGACGCATGAAAAATGTTCTTCAAATATAAAGACGTAGTATCAAATAATTTGTCACTTATTGCCCCATATTCACAAATAATTGAATAATATTGTTATTTCGATTGCATTAAAGGTTACACCATACAGGGTATCCCGGGTTTTAATGGACAAACTTGGGGAGCATATTCTACATGCAAAAATAAAAAAGAAATGTTATTTGAACTTTTCTCAGAAACGTTTTATTATAAAGTTATAAGTAAATAAAGTCAGAATTGATGACGACGGATTTTACTAATAGTCTACAGTGCAGAAATTACTTGAAGAATTAAAGCAACGAATTAATATCTCCGTTACTGAAATGCAACAACATTATGAAGAAATTTATTCTGTATTAAGCTCCATAAAAATCGATGTCAAGCTTATATTCGTGCCCAAGGACGACATTTTGAAATAATCGGCAGTCATCAATTCTGGCTTTATTTCCTTATAACTTTATAATAAAGCGTTTCTGAGAAAAGTTTAAATAACATTTTTTTCTTATTTTTGCATGTAGAATATGCTTCCTAAGTTTAAAATTAAAACCCGGGACACCCTGTTTGAATATAATTGAACGCTCATAACGAAATGATCTTCAAAAAGCTGTAAAGTTCGAAACAGAGAAATAAAACGTTTCATACATGTACCAATGTAGTAAATAAATGATAATGAAATTCGTGTACGGCTCGAAAATGTTTAATTGATTTGGTATACATTACTAAAACCGATCAAATTGAGAACGGTTTTAACAGTTTAAAGCGAAGTCCGCGCGGTTGTTTGCGTACTAATCCATCGTACCTTCGCCTAAACGAGTCGAGTCAACTGTTCGTTTGAGATAGAAGCGAATTTTCGGTTGGCTTGCGGTCGCTTCGTCGATAGTCGAGGCAATTTGCCGAGAGGAACCCGATTTCGGATTTGCGAAATATTTCCAAACGTAGGGGGTTTAAGTTCGCGCGGCCGTCCCGGTGCCCAGGAGAACGCAAACAATCAAAGCCAGCTTCGCTTTTAATGCGATAGAGTAATTTCCATTCGCCGTGAAATAATTTTTTTTTATTCGGCCACCCCAATTTCCCCAGCTCAATATGTATCCTTTTTCCCTTTTGCTTTCGCTCCTCGGAATTCTTTTCATTTCTCTTTTTTTCCGTTAGTCGTCCGAACGGTTCGCTCGTGTCGGACCGGTCAGTCAGTCCATCAAGTTCGTTACGCTCGCATTCAGCTCGTGAATCTGGGTCAACGTCGAATCCGAGAGAATTGATAGTTAATTAAGAACGTTTGTTCGAAGAGAAACGTTCATGCGAGTTGAATGGAACCTCGGGATGAAAATTCTCTATGTTTTCTCGATTTATTCCATAAGCAATTGCATATCGCGTACAGTTCTCGTGGGCTCAAATTTCTTCGTTCTATTAATTTCGTTCCGTTTAAGTCTCGTACCTGGGACAGTTAACGACTAATTGCACGAGCGTCAATGCTTCCTGTCGTTCCTCCTCATGAATCAGCGTAAGATCGAGATGCAACTTACTTGTTCGTGCAACGTGCGTTTCAGGATTTGTAAATGGAACGATCTTCACCCAGTCTCGCGGTTAATTCACGTTTCTCTTTTTCTTCCGATTTGAAAACCCGCTTCTATCAGTGTTCACAGCCGCGAACTTGACTAAAAGGTATTATGGTTGATAGTCACACAGTACACACGCACGTGCCGAGCCACGGGGACTCGTTTCAGTTCGAGCTCATTCAATGTGCTCGCGACGGAATAAACGACAACGCATCGAGTTTAACGTCCATGGAATAAGCTTCTGTTTTCTTTGGGAAGGCGTCGTGCGCTGGTGCAACGATCTCGAGGACGGGAGAATGGCGAGACGAGCGACGTAATTGAAAAGAGTGCTCCGATTATGGTCTCTTTTCCCGACAGCATTCTCTTGTTCGCTCGTACCCAAATCCATCCTACGATTCCCGTTCGCGCAACACAAAGCCGCACGTCGTTGTCTATCACTTTTACAATCTCGGCCCCGTGTTGGATTATTACATTGGATTAGTGTATATGAAATATCGTTTTTTTTTCAAGCATAATAGATATGCCTATCATGTGTTCGATTTGAATAACTGATTGTTACACATTCCTGAAAAATTATATTTTACAAATATAATTGAAAGTTTATTGCCAAGTATAAGAAGAAGGAAATATAATAATGATTTCGTTAATCGCTTTGTTAGAAAATGATTGTAAATCCTTATTAAGCACGCATTCATATTTTTAAGTTTAACAGATTTGTTCATGCTCATGAACATTCTTCAAGTTTGGATTGAATGGCGAAAATAAAGTATGTGCTTACTAAGAATTTTTTAATTCAAGGATTGTAGAAAATGATGTCCACGTTCTTGCATACAATTATTTTCCTTCTGAATTGTGCTTCTCTCAGAAAGAATGGTTTTTTTCCATAGGTAGGGAGATTTGGCATCCTGACCCAACTTGTGGAACTTTACCTTCTATTGAATGGTTTCAATGCATTCTGGCTCCTGGTTCCGGATATAATAATAATTATAGGAAGCAGGGGCGGTATGAATCCGCATGCTTCTTATTAGCCAGGAAAGTTTCAGTTTGTCGAGTTTGTCTCTACGGTTGGGGAGTCGATAAAAGTGGCGAGTGTATCAGTGGTGTGTCGGTGTTGGTACTGCAATTGGTGGATGGGTTATACGAGTAGATACGATGTGCTCTAAACTTCGCGCGTTTTTAACTTCTCGAGGGGCACTTTGCGGTTCGACGTTCCGTAGAAAACGATGTCGCGCCGTCAACTTTCCTCGAATACGTCCACGTTCACCGGCGCGAGCTCGCTGTGGCTATCATTACTTGATCTTTCCGTCTCGTGGGAATCCAAGATTTCGATTGAATCTCTTTAGCTAACTTGATCGGAAATTCGAAGATACTAACTGGTTTCCATTGTTGGAATAGTTTCTTAAAGCTAATGCTATCTTACGGTCGATTTAAATTGTGATCTTATCTATAATAAAGATTGGACCTCGACTCCGAGAGGAACGACGTCGAATAATAATCAAAGAAAATCGTGGAGTATTCATGACGAATTCGGTTTTACGCTTCGGCTGGTACGAGTTGAAAATGCACGCGTATAAAGAAGAATCTCGCGAAAATTCCGTGGCACTGACATTTTGCCAGACACGTCAACTCCGTTTGTTTATTCGAACAACCTTTGCACGACCGCGCGAGAGTAAACGACGAATACGTCTCGTTTTGTCGAGCTAGAATCGCGTGCTCCGCGCATCGTTGTCGAAAAATCTGAATTGTATTTTCCGTAAACAAATCGGCTCGGCACAAGCACTGTGGAGCGTTTATCCTGTTTGCTTCCCAATGATTTCCAACCAAAGGTCGTTTCGATTTGATCGAGTCCAAAAACCGAGCCGTCCAATTAGCTTGGCATAACGGACTCATCTTTGGTTCTGGATGACGCGTGTCGCGGGTAACAAGAAGGGGGCATGGAACAGGCAAGGGAGAGGGGCCTCTCTTACATTCTATGAAAATGTGCCTGATCGTTCTTGTGCGCGAACAGTGACCGCGTCTATCTCACTCGACTTTTAATTGGCGCGGCGTTTCTGGTTCTATATATTTTTTTTTTCCACTACTCGCTCAGTGCGCGGAAGCTCTGAATTTGACAGGGGCAGTGTGTCATCTGGCCGACAGTTTACACGGTACCGCAGAATGGCCGGTCGTGTACGTGCACGCGTACCCCTAATATAACGGATTACGATGCTCTCCCATCCCTACCTATACCTATGCTTTCGTGATATTGAACGCATTCGAAGCGCGCTTGATCGACTCGCGTGTAGCTAATGAGCGTTGAAAATACGATCGAATAGTCTTCTCGACTTGCTAATGCTAAATGGACGACATATTACAGTCAATTTAATAGATTATCAAATGAGAGAACTTAAAGGTTTCAACAAAATTTATATCTCATAAGAATGACAGATTTGATTATAATTCATTTCGTCGTACCTAATTTTAATTAAAAGTGATTCGATAAAACGTTCCTTCCCGCCGTATAATTTCTAACAACACCTGATTGTGAGTTTCGGAATAATTAAGCAGAAAATATGGAAGCTCGAGCAGTAGCCATTTAAATCACAGTACGTGCATACACGGGTTAGTTTTGCGTGATAAACAGGCTAGGAGGTAATAGCTGAGCGTCCTGGAACTGTGAAATTGCGATGCGTCGAGGAACTCTGTTCTCCAGGAGCTGCTGCGCCGGTCCTTCAAACTGGGAAGGCCAACGCGACGGTATGTCCGGTGTTTGCCCGCAGTTTTGGCCATCTTCACTTACGGATCTCGGTGGCTTTGGCACAGGTAGAATATGGAGTGCTGAAGGGAAGGTTTATGGGAAGGGGTGCGGATGGTGGTCTGGGAGTTGAGAAGAGAAGTAGACGCAGGAGGTGGAAGGGACTGAAATCGGGCGGCGAGAAGCTACAGACGTCAGAGTAAATGCAATTACCCTCCACCTATGTAACAAACTAAGTTAAACTTGTGACCGTGGCTCGGTCCAAACTGTTTGCATTATGTATCCGCGGTCTTGGCCCTTATGTGCCACATGCTGCACGCCCGTTACACGCGCATCTGTATCGCGTTCCCGTGTATACAGGGCGTTCAGCATTTTCCGAAATTGAAAGTCAATATTTAAAATCGCTGGTAAATTAATTCGTTGCAAGTTCAATACATCGTCTTCATACAACTTAATACGTTAAAAATCGACCAATGAAATTGGTTCGATGGTTGTAAACATTAGTTATGACATTTATTAGATGGTTTCGGAAATGGCAATTTAATTTGCTTTCTATTTTATGCTTTGCTTTTTTCTTGATTTTATTTGAACGTGTATCTATCATTTCAGATGTCTAGTTTTGAAAATTGCTTGTAAATCTTGTTTTAGTCTACCGGTTTATTACTTGATTGTTTTAAACGTGTTTTGTAAGTGCAGCAGTTTAGTAGAGTTGCGAGACTCGTCGTATATATAGTGATCCGCGAACAACACCCGCGCGTGCACGCGAGCAAAGGGAAGCGGAATTCGATCGAGATGTAGCGACGGGTCGAGAGACGAAACTTTGGAAACTCGCGTCCCCTCGGCGGCGTGGTGCTCTCCTCGCAAACCGCGCCGTCAACTTTGCCCGACTGGGACCCATCTCCCCTTCGTCTCGACAAGATTTACCACTTAAGCGAGCTCTTCCCGCGGACAACGATCTCTCCGTTTTCCGGACCAGAACAAAGAATCCGAGACGCGTATTAGCTTCCATCTGAAATCGAGTCGGCGCGGGTGTTCTTTACATTTTTACTAAAGACGAATGAACTGATTAAAATCCGCTTGGGACGATTTAGCAAGAGTTGTGCACATCAGAATTTAATTAGGACTATCTTCATCTTTGAAAAATCAAGTTGTATCCCGAATTCTTTTTTATTTCCCTGAATTATGTGTATACGATTGTTCCGTAATCATCGTCTCTGTGTGTGCGATTATTTGATGGAGCAACTAGAAATTGCTGGGCCTTTTAATGTATGCCTTTCTATTAACGAATCAAGATCGCGGATAGTTAATCGCTTTTCCAAATCGCGAAAATTTTAAGGATACACTATACGCGAGCGTATTTAATCAAATTTCATTGTCCTTTTGTATAACATTTGTACGTATGAAAAACTTCAGGCTATTTTCAATATTTTTGTATCGAATATGTCGGAAAAGTATTCTCTTACTTTTGTTGAATAAACATTGATTACATGTTTTCATATACGTATAATGTACATGTTTTATCAATGTTTATGCGCGCAGTGCGTTTCATATTTATTATAAACATTGAGCTATACATATAAAGAATTCAATATATTCTCTCAGTTCGGAAAACATTTCACTACTGATCGCAAAGTTATAACATGTATGTGCAACCAACACGGTGTATTTTGGCCCCACATGCACCCCGTTCACTGCTGACCACAAACGGCAATGTATACTTGTATTTATTTTCGGCCAAAATCCGATGAGGTTGAATGTACAATTTGATAATGAAATTTAATCAAATAATATTTTTCGCGGTAAAAAAGTGTATCATTACACGAGTGTCTTGAGACTTTGATTCCCTCGGTTCTCGGCGTTCGCAGAAAATATCTGCATACTTTTACAAGAACTCGTGGGACATTTCCGATCTGAAACGAATCTCAAACGTTCGCAAAACCCCACGGTGGTCCGATGTATAAGCTTCCGGTTCGAGAAAGAAAAACGCCGACACGGTTCTTTTTTAAACGAATCCAGCTGTTCGTACGATCCTCCACGGCTGCGCTGCTCGAAGAGCCAAGGGAGAGTTCTCCTTCCTGTCCCGGTAGGTACTTGCATATTAAAGAGCGAGGTCTCATGAAAGAAATCTTATCTCGTATTTTTCCCGTCTGCGGTCTCCCGCCGCGAATTAGTAATCGGGGATGA
This sequence comes from Ceratina japonica, assembly GCA_019453355.1. Lineage (NCBI taxonomy): Eukaryota > Metazoa > Arthropoda > Insecta > Hymenoptera > Apidae > Ceratina > Ceratina japonica. The sequence goes on from SMSR01015773.1 coordinate 82,514, forward strand.
AAAAAAAATATGGTCGCCCGGTCTGAAACCCATGGGTGAAGGACTCATCGCGTCTGAACGACTGGTTACCTCCGTGCCTGTCCTTTGTCTCATGAACGATTAAAAGTGGCCCGCGCGAGCCGTCTCGATTAACGTTTCAATTAAATGGCAATATCGAACTCTGGCAACTCGCGAGTCGAGTTTCAACTTTCGCGAAAACGGTTTCCAACTGCGGCAGGGGCTCAATCGACACGGAAGGGGTACTTTTAATGGGTTCGAGTATCGGGGGAAAACACACCGCGGGACCGGTTATTCGTGCTTAACGATTCGAACGAACGCGGCGGGCTTATATTTCGCGGCATTAAAACCCGGGCAGGAGTACCGGCGCGGGACGGCATGCCAGGTAAAAATTCCTTTGGATTCTTTTATTCTTTTTTTTAAGCCAGATTCACTTGCGTCAGCGTAGACTCGACTCTCTACTTGCTGAGGATAGGTTAGTCGATAAATCAGTCGACGGCTGTGCGGCCCCGACTTCCGCTTCCACATTTTTGCGCGCCTCCTTCCCATACTCTCGCGGTATTTCTATCCCCCCCTGTAAGTTACTAACATTTGTTGCTGCGCACCGTCAAATCTGCACGTGTGCTGCGCACTGAATAGCGCCGCCAGTTTTGTACGGTGCGTTGTCTTTTCCTGCCCGTTTAACGTAGACTTTAGATAAGCTACTTATCTCTACTTTAACTGGCATTCTCCTATTTTTTATTTCAAGTATTAATATTTGTCATATACTCGTGGGTATTTTATAAATCTCTAAACGCATATGGGGATTTGTCAAATATGTTGAATAAACGCATATGGAAAATTAATACGTCTATAAATGAATCGAGGAACTAATTGTATTACATTCGCAAATGGAGAGAAGCAGGTGGTCATAATCTTTGTTTGGTAACTTGAAGTGCGTCGTCGCACAGCTTCGAGCATTCACGCTGTTACGAGGGAGACTAGGGTTAAAACTGTTTCGGCTACTTAGCATTCATTCGTTGTTGCCCAATCCCGTGCAGTGATAAATGTTTTAACGTTGATCATACTACACACGAAAACAGTGCAATAACTCGGTTAGTAGCTTCGCAGCGGATCTGGTAGCTTCTTCACGGAATAAATTTTTAAACACGAACCGATGAGATTGGCTTCGGTCGCTGTCGTAAAAAGGGTTTAACGAACTTATACGATCGGTAAACGTACAGTTTATTCGCGGGAATAAAGTCAGACTAGCCGTGTTTTACGATCAAGGACGCGTGCGAGTGGAAAGTTCGGAACCGCGTGGATCAAAACGGAAGGTTTTTTGGCACGAGCGAGCAAACAAACGATCGAG
>SMSR01015773.1:86755-111410 GCA_019453355.1 Ceratina japonica
CCCGCCGTATAATTTCTAACAACACCTGATTGTGAGTTTCGGAATAATTAAGCAGAAAATATGGAAGCTCGAGCAGTAGCCATTTAAATCACAGTACGTGCATACACGGGTTAGTTTTGCGTGATAAACAGGCTAGGAGGTAATAGCTGAGCGTCCTGGAACTGTGAAATTGCGATGCGTCGAGGAACTCTGTTCTCCAGGAGCTGCTGCGCCGGTCCTTCAAACTGGGAAGGCCAACGCGACGGTATGTCCGGTGTTTGCCCGCAGTTTTGGCCATCTTCACTTACGGATCTCGGTGGCTTTGGCACAGGTAGAATATGGAGTGCTGAAGGGAAGGTTTATGGGAAGGGGTGCGGATGGTGGTCTGGGAGTTGAGAAGAGAAGTAGACGCAGGAGGTGGAAGGGACTGAAATCGGGCGGCGAGAAGCTACAGACGTCAGAGTAAATGCAATTACCCTCCACCTATGTAACAAACTAAGTTAAACTTGTGACCGTGGCTCGGTCCAAACTGTTTGCATTATGTATCCGCGGTCTTGGCCCTTATGTGCCACATGCTGCACGCCCGTTACACGCGCATCTGTATCGCGTTCCCGTGTATACAGGGCGTTCAGCATTTTCCGAAATTGAAAGTCAATATTAAAAATCGCTGGTAAATTAATTCGTTGCAAGTTCAATACATCGTCTTCATACAACTTAATACGTTAAAAATCGACCAATGAAATTGGTTCGATGGTTGTAAACATTAGTTATGACATTTATTAGATGGTTTCGGAAATGGCAATTTAATTTGCTTTCTATTTTATGCTTTGCTTTTTTCTTGATTTTATTTGAACGTGTATCTATCATTTCAGATGTCTAGTTTTGAAAATTGCTTGTAAATCTTGTTTTAGTCTACCGGTTTATTACTTGATTGTTTTAAACGTGTTTTGTAAGTGCAGCAGTTTAGTAGAGTTGCGAGACTCGTCGTATATATAGTGATCCGCGAACAACACCCGCGCGTGCACGCGAGCAAAGGGAAGCGGAATTCGATCGAGATGTAGCGACGGGTCGAGAGACGAAACTTTGGAAACTCGCGTCCCCTCGGCGGCGTGGTGCTCTCCTCGCAAACCGCGCCGTCAACTTTGCCCGACTGGGACCCATCTCCCCTTCGTCTCGACAAGATTTACCACTTAAGCGAGCTCTTCCCGCGGACAACGATCTCTCCGTTTTCCGGACCAGAACAAAGAATCCGAGACGCGTATTAGCTTCCATCTGAAATCGAGTCGGCGCGGGTGTTCTTTACATTTTTACTAAAGACGAATGAACTGATTAAAATCCGCTTGGGACGATTTAGCAAGAGTTGTGCACATCAGAATTTAATTAGGACTATCTTCATCTTTGAAAAATCAAGTTGTATCCCGAATTCTTTTTTATTTCCCTGAATTATGTGTATACGATTGTTCCGTAATCATCGTCTCTGTGTGTGCGATTATTTGATGGAGCAACTAGAAATTGCTGGGCCTTTTAATGTATGCCTTTCTATTAACGAATCAAGATCGCGGATAGTTAATCGCTTTTCCAAATCGCGAAAATTTTAAGGATACACTATACGCGAGCGTATTTAATCAAATTTCATTGTCCTTTTGTATAACATTTGTACGTATGAAAAACTTCAGGCTATTTTCAATATTTTTGTATCGAATATGTCGGAAAAGTATTCTCTTACTTTTGTTGAATAAACATTGATTACATGTTTTCATATACGTATAATGTACATGTTTTATCAATGTTTATGCGCGCAGTGCGTTTCATATTTATTATAAACATTGAGCTATACATATAAAGAATTCAATATATTCTCTCAGTTCGGAAAACATTTCACTACTGATCGCAAAGTTATAACATGTATGTGCAACCAACACGGTGTATTTTGGCCCCACATGCACCCCGTTCACTGCTGACCACAAACGGCAATGTATACTTGTATTTATTTTCGGCCAAAATCCGATGAGGTTGAATGTACAATTTGATAATGAAATTTAATCAAATAATATTTTTCGCGGTAAAAAAGTGTATCATTACACGAGTGTCTTGAGACTTTGATTCCCTCGGTTCTCGGCGTTCGCAGAAAATATCTGCATACTTTTACAAGAACTCGTGGGACATTTCCGATCTGAAACGAATCTCAAACGTTCGCAAAACCCCACGGTGGTCCGATGTATAAGCTTCCGGTTCGAGAAAGAAAAACGCCGACACGGTTCTTTTTTAAACGAATCCAGCTGTTCGTACGATCCTCCACGGCTGCGCTGCTCGAAGAGCCAAGGGAGAGTTCTCCTTCCTGTCCCGGTAGGTACTTGCATATTAAAGAGCGAGGTCTCATGAAAGAAATCTTATCTCGTATTTTTCCCGTCTGCGGTCTCCCGCCGCGAATTAGTAATCGGGGATGAAAAAAAAATATGGTCGCCCGGTCTGAAACCCATGGGTGAAGGACTCATCGCGTCTGAACGACTGGTTACCTCCGTGCCTGTCCTTTGTCTCATGAACGATTAAAAGTGGCCCGCGCGAGCCGTCTCGATTAACGTTTCAATTAAATGGCAATATCGAACTCTGGCAACTCGCGAGTCGAGTTTCAACTTTCGCGAAAACGGTTTCCAACTGCGGCAGGGGCTCAATCGACACGGAAGGGGTACTTTTAATGGGTTCGAGTATCGGGGGAAAACACACCGCGGGACCGGTTATTCGTGCTTAACGATTCGAACGAACGCGGCGGGCTTATATTTCGCGGCATTAAAACCCGGGCAGGAGTACCGGCGCGGGACGGCATGCCAGGTAAAAATTCCTTTGGATTCTTTTATTCTTTTTTTTAAGCCAGATTCACTTGCGTCAGCGTAGACTCGACTCTCTACTTGCTGAGGATAGGTTAGTCGATAAATCAGTCGACGGCTGTGCGGCCCCGACTTCCGCTTCCACATTTTTGCGCGCCTCCTTCCCATACTCTCGCGGTATTTCTATCCCCCCCTGTAAGTTACTAACATTTGTTGCTGCGCACCGTCAAATCTGCACGTGTGCTGCGCACTGAATAGCGCCGCCAGTTTTGTACGGTGCGTTGTCTTTTCCTGCCCGTTTAACGTAGACTTTAGATAAGCTACTTATCTCTACTTTAACTGGCATTCTCCTATTTTTTATTTCAAGTATTAATATTTGTCATATACTCGTGGGTATTTTATAAATCTCTAAACGCATATGGGGATTTGTCAAATATGTTGAATAAACGCATATGGAAAATTAGTACGTCTATAAATGAATCGAGGAACTAATTGTATTACATTCGCAAATGGAGAGAAGCAGGTGGTCATAATCTTTGTTTGGTAACTTGAAGTGCGTCGTCGCACAGCTTCGAGCATTCACGCTGTTACGAGGGAGACTAGGGTTAAAACTGTTTCGGCTACTTAGCATTCATTCGTTGTTGCCCAATCCCGTGCAGTGATAAATGTTTTAACGTTGATCATACTACACACGAAAACAGTGCAATAACTCGGTTAGTAGCTTCGCAGCGGATCTGGTAGCTTCTTCACGGAATAAATTTTTAAACACGAACCGATGAGATTGGCTTCGGTCGCTGTCGTAAAAAGGGTTTAACGAACTTATACGATCGGTAAACGTACAGTTTATTCGCGGGAATAAAGTCAGACTAGCCGTGTTTTACGATCAAGGACGCGTGCGAGTGGAAAGTTCGGAACCGCGTGGATCAAAACGGAAGGTTTTTTGGCACGAGCGAGCAAACAAACGATCGAGGGCGGAAGGAGGCTCGAGGAAGACGAGGAGGGGCGAGGTTTGTTGTACGTGCGCCACGCTTGACGACCGAATATTTTTTCGCCGACGACGCAGAAAAGAACGAAACGAAACGAAACGAGACGAAACGACGACGAATTGTAAATCGTGCGCCTCCAGTCGGACTAAAAGACACGGAGGCACGGAGGGAAAGCAGGCGCTGTACGTATTTTACGTTTATTCGATCGTGCGGTCGTTTGAATCATTCATGACCACCCCGCGTCGAAGTTTCCAACCTCCTTCTCCTCGCGCTCTTTCGATCTGTCTCGTTCCCTCCCGCCTAACTAAGGAAAATGTCGCGACGCAGCCTCTCGTTTTTCTTCTGCCGCGCTCCAATTTCCACGGCGCAACTTGCTCTACCCCTTATTCCCTCCTTGTTGCTCAAGATGAATATTAATAATCGTTGCCCGATCCCTATCCATTATTTGGACTTCGTGGCGGTCCTTTCAACGGAGCGTATCAACGAGGAATTGTGCAAACGATACTGTCTCCTGACAAATTTCAAGTGGTTCACCTTCCTTCACGTTTCTATTCTACGAAAACAACTTTATTCATGTATACTCGACGTTTCTGTCTAATTGCTTACATGTTTTTAAATAAAAAATTCTTAGCTAGGTTCCTGATTACTATTTTTATATTAATTTTTATACTTTCCAATTCTCTCTCTCCTGGAGCGTTACATTCGACTTTCGACTGATCTTTGAACATTCTAACTGTGAGCAGATCTTATCGCAATACATGTCATGTTCCTTTTGTTTATCCTCCAGGGTAAAAATTTTACCTCCGGTGGAAGTACTCTATCGTACTTCTAGCAAGAAATCCTTCGCTCCTTTTTTTATCTTCTTCGAAATCCTTGCACCGTCTAACGCGAATGTAATTCAATAAGTGCGCAAACTTCTTCGTAGACTGAACGTCGCGTTTTTCGAGCTTCGTCCTCGAGTCGAAGCAGGGGGAGAAGAAAGTTTCTCTAGCCAGACCGAATTCCTTGTAAGTACATACGAGCCTTCGTCCTGACTCGCTAACATTTCTGCTTTGCAGATTTCATTGAAGTTGCAGACACCGCTTTTGACTCATGTTTCAAGCATTTGTCTACAAAATGCACGAATACCTCGTATCTCATATTTTGTTTATTACTTTCATCCTTTCTTTCTTAAACTATTTTATGTCCAACACTAAAACTGGTCAAACTAATATGTTAAATAATAATCAGTCAAATTTTACGAAATACTTTTTACACATTAACAAATAAATGTAAAATGCAATGATAATTTATTTTACAATTTGGAATACATTTTTTAGTATTATTTCTGTGTAATTGTGGTGTGAAAGAAAAAGTTAAATGGACAAGGATAACTTGGTAATAATAGATCCAGCTGAATGCTTTCATCGGTTTTATTGGCGATGATTGTAAAATTCGAATGGCGCCGTCGATTCAAAACGGGAAGATCGACGATTTCGAGATTTCATCGAAACCGCGTCATTGTCCTCTCCGAATTATTATGCAGCTAATCCCGATCGTTGATTGTCGCCGTTTGTTTGCTCGGCCGCTCACGTGTTTGCGCAAGGGCGGATCATTAGGGTCGGTTGTCGTCCTCGGAGAAACCCGCGCGCGAATTAATATTTAATAGACGTTACGTACAAAATACCGGAACCGGAGTACACGGGGAGGGAGGTAAATGAACGATGCCAAACCGCTGGGTGCCGACAATAATTAGCGCGTTACGCCGATTCCGGCTGGTTCAATATTGACCCGTATTTAAAAGCATTTACCCCGATCCCGCTGGAAATTATCGCAATGCGACGCAATGGCTTCGAGAACAACTTTACCCGGTTATGCGCCCCTTCCCTTTGTTTCCAAACTGTGAGAGATGCAACTGTCGGTGTCTGTCCTATTCTCGTTAATTTTGCCGACTCCGTCGTAACTGGCAGCGAGTAATTGAAACGTGATGCTTCGGGCCTCGAAATTGTTCAACGAAATCAACACAAATCCCTGATCTTTGCATCATCGAGTTATAATGAGCGATTTACTTTAATCGTTATTAATGTCTTTGCCCAATTTCTGAGTTATGTAATCTTCGAAATACATCTATCTAAGAGTGTGTCCAAGCATGTTTAACCATCGCATACTGTGAGACCGTATTCGAGCACGTTCAACTGTCGTAGGCCGGCAATATTGTATCGGCAAAAGTGTGTGCGCTTGGACAGAAGGGACGAAGTGAGTCAGAGTTACGTTAAGGCAGTTGTTGCCCAATATAAGTCAAACAAAGCTTTAAAACTAAAAATACAAGATTTTTTATGTATTAAAAAACCATACATTAAGAAAGATGAATTTTAGTTATTATATTATATTATACAATGAAAAAATACGTATTTTCAATAAGAATTATATTCTCGTATGATTCAAGTAGCTAAAACTGAGAAAAAAACGTTGCAATGTCGTTCTGTCGCAGTACTACCACATAGTACTATTTACGTGTATGTGACTTCACACGGGCTATTGCATAATCTCAAAAATGTCTTCGACTACAGTAACTGCCTTCAATCCCTACTGTAATCTAAACATTCCTCAATGAATTTGAATGTAGCGGCAAAAGACAACGTTGCTATATCGATCGAACTTCTCATAGTCATCGTGGAAAATGATAAAACGATAACATTTAAATTAATATTACTCCGTAACTAGATGGACAAAAATTTCAAAAAAAATCCATGTGTTTTATTATAGTTTCCACTAATTTTGTCTTGATTTTCAACTATTTGTCAATACTCATTTTATTACTATAGCTGAAGAAAGATATTTTTCAAGTGCCGTCACCATTACTACAACGACAAGGTATAGTAAAAATTGCGAATTTTGATTGACGATATCATAAAAACGAGATGGTCAATTGATCCAGGATTTTGCATACATGTTCGTTGATACATATATTAATTTTGTACAAAATTTCAAGCAATTTTCAATACTTTCGATTTAGGAAACAACTACCTTAATGGTGATGGCTCGAACTGCTACTTTTGGATCACGAGTGATTCGATCACGTGCGTTTCAAATCATCGTGATTCTTGGTGGATAGTAGACTGTGAAAATGGCGTGAATTTGTGAATTACCTTCGAAGTGAACTACGATATTATAAATATACGAGATGTAACGCAGGGACAAGTAAATATTATTTCACAATATTAAGAATATATTAATATTGCAATAGCAAGTCTATAATTCTAATTTCATAACTAATACAGTTTAATAACAATTAATGTCATTATCATTGGGGATGTAATAAAGAAAGATACAACTATTAATACACAAAATCGCTAATGTACAATATACATGCATATAGTATATATGAAAGTAGAAGGAATAATTTCTTTATGGATTTCTTTATTTCTTATTAATGCTTAAAACTACAAATGTAACAATGTAATTAGTATAAAATCATATTGAATATGTCTTTTTTAAATTAAAAAGTTACTTTTGCATCGAAGATATGAACACGAAACATGAATGTTATATAGTGAGTCCACTCGATATAAAAAAACGCGATCACGGTCGTGATTTTACGATCACTGTGATAAATCACAGTTAGTGATTTCGAATGCCGTCTCCAGTTATGTAAGACAAGAGAACCGAGCAGAGTGTAGTATCTCGACTCGAGCTGCGCGCGAACGACGTGAAGAATAAAATCGGCTTCAATAGTTACCGAGTTAAAGTTATTGCCAATCCCCTATGGTTTACTTAAATGCAGTGCAAATTACCGTAATATATGATCACTGCGGTAACTGATATCGTGTATACTTGTAATCGTCGAAAATGAATTATCTCTTCTATTATCGCAAATCGGGCAAGTGTAAACCGACGAGTTCGAGGCCCACGTATTCGAGGAAGGGTAGATACTTGATAGGATGTAGCGAGCAGCAGCCGGGATTGATTCAGTCTAGTTTGAACTTTAGGCTCGTAACGGCAAACTAATCGTAAGATAATCCGGCAGGCGCGCGGGAAACCAGCACTATAATCAACCGCAGATTCAATTGCTTATTGGTTACTTCCATGTACATACGAATCATCGTATTTTAGCCGCGAATACAATATTTACGCTTGTAAATCTGGTCCGCCACATGAGTGAAAATATATAAATAATTGTTTAGTCATGAAGAGTATTGTTTAACAATGATGAAATTCCATTTAAACATCATAGCTGGTTGTTCCAAAGGAAAAATGTTGCCCTTTTCGGTATGCTTGAAGATTATCAAAATCGATGAAAATTCGCACATACTCCAGGTTTACTAACTATACTCTAATAGATAAATGCGTCTACGAAAGATAATCTTCACAAATAAATCATCATAAAATGATTTTGTCAAAATTATTGTGACTTCCACAAATTAAATAACGCATGTTGAACTTTATAAGTTGTACATACATAGATGATGCGAGATGTAGCAGACCTTGTGGGAGACAAATAATTGATTAAACTTCGCCACATACTCGATGATCCGGGACTTGGATTCCGTCTCGTTCCCGAACGCGTCTTAATTAATTAACCGCGAGATCCGTTCGCGAGTTACGCGGCATCGGGGCGTGAAATACGCTTGAATTTCGACGCAATTACCGACCACTTTTGCATCCACGCGTTCCCCAACGCCCCGTGGCCCGCACAGAAACTCGGAACGAAACCCACTCGACGTTTTGCAACCGATTTGATTGGCCCCACCCCACCCCGTTCCAGCTTAACGCTAGGTCGTTGTTCCCATTATCATCGTGATTGATCGCGCTATCGCGTGTCGCTCGAATTACCGTCAAACTATCATACCAATTACACGTCATATATGTTTTTCCGCGATTCCGTGACTTCTTGGCGACGCGATATAACGGAAATGGGTTAATTCCCTGCTTTACGACGCTCATTCTCTAACCGGAAACGGGTGGCGTTCCGATAAAACAACTCGCGCTTTAATCAGCATTTCGCGATGAAACGTCAGAAACAGGCTTGCAGTCGCGCTTGTTTTCGCGTTACGGGAGACATAATCTTTGAAGTGAATTAAATTAGCAAGACATAATATACGCTGATTGTGACTCGATAATAATTGCAAGTCACCTTTCATTTTATACTTACATCGCAATAAATCAGTATTCATCTTTTTGCATGGATCACAATAGTATCAGTAAATATTGTGTGACTTCTGATGACATTTTTATTGACACGCCTAGCATGTGCATACATTTGCTACGTACGCAAACAGCATTCGACAAAACAAGAGATATGGGTAAGAAAAAGAAATAATGGTGACTCGCCGAGTTTTTCCGTTGGTAGCTGAAAGTTTTACGGTCTCATAAAGTAAGAGAGGGTGCTTCGTTCGACGATGGCTTCCTAAAATGAGCCGCGAGCAGTTCGAACGATCTGACGACGCGGAAACGCGAAACAGAACAAAAGTTGAGATTTCTGCTGCGAAATCGGGAAAGTTCAGTTCGGGCGGAAAGCGGGGGCGGGGGTCGAGTGGTGGAAGTTACGCAGATCGTAAATTAAGAATGAAACGGAGCAAACAAGCCGGTTTACTCGACGCGACGCGACGCGACGCGACGGTCTGCGACGATAAAACCGTGATATACTTACCTAGCATTGCCGGGTTGATAGTTAGTGCATCAGAATTGGCGAGCGATCAGAGACCGATTAAACCAATATCGCCGTCCGGATACGTAACTTCGAATCGAAACGGACGCCGCGCCGCGCTGCGTCGGCTAATTACGGATAATTATTGCTCGCGCCCGGAATAATAAGCCGTGAAATCTGGCGGACCGTTTTGCCAAGGGACCTTCCACCCTGGCCAGCTTTAATAACTGAAAATCTCTGATTCAATATCCGATGCACACGCGGTCCGTTTAATCGGCCGGCCGCGCCACATCGGCCCTGGCACAAAGGCCGCGCTAATTACGACAATTGACTTTAACGCTTCGCTGAAGGAACGGGTTCTTAAATATCGTTTAGGAGAACGTCGCGTTCCTAATTGACTTCCCCGTTTTCACACTTAGCCTTTTCTGTGTGCACTCAATAAAAATGTTATTCAACTCCATTTATCAACGAGTTGCGCTGACTGATAAAACGTAAAAGTTTGTGAAGCGACTTCGTAAAAAAATTTTTATATAACGGCGATAATAACAATAAGTAGCACATACGGTTATGTGACGGGGATTGAGACGCGACNACAATTGACTTTAACGCTTCGCTGAAGGAACGGGTTCTTAAATATCGTTTGGGAGAACGTCGCGTTCCTAATTGACTTCCCCGTTTTCACACTTAGCCTTTTCTGTGCACTCAATAAAAATGTTATTCAACTCCATTTATCAACGAGTTGCGCTGACTGATAAAACGTAAAAGTTTGTGAAGCGACTTCATAAAAAAATTTTTATATAACGGCGATAATAACAATAAGTAGCACATACGGTTATGTGACGGGGATTGAGACGCGATATGGCCTGATAATTACCAACGGAACGATTCAGAGCGGACTATCGATTCTGATACTCACTAATTGCGAGCGAGCGTCGTCCATAATCCCGGCAAACGTAACAGGTAATTGTATCTCGTCTCGATAAATAAATATTGCATAACGAGTTGCAAATTAGGCCCGTATCCATCGTGCTAATATTAACGGCGGTAAATGGGTGAAAAATTGCGATAATCATCCCCAATCGAACTACGAAGTCGAAAAAGAATGTCCCTTGCCTTTGTGGAAAACGTTTTTTTCGTGCATAAACGCTGGTAGATATATGGGGAAGATGCGTATAGAGATAATCGTGATTATACAATATCGATCCGCGTTGATTCATCGCTAATAACCAATAAATATTTACCAACGTCTAGCCGCGTTCCGAGACTTTCTACCTGTTTCAACACACTCCATACATAGAAGCAGTTTAAATCTTGTTTCCCGATAAATTCGTTATAGCAGCATGATATTATTATACAATCTAATCGTATCAAATGTTACATTCATTCTTTTCCTATATTATACGAATTTTTTATTTCGTAATGTATATAAAAATACAGTAAAATGCAAAAACTTATAATTTTTCGAAAGTATAATTTTTTGGACTATAGAGTATAGGAATAGTTTTACGTTTCATTCTTCTGGATTTGTGTCGTTAACGGGAATCAGAGTATTTTGGCACGTGGCTCCTTCTCTGGCGATAAGGATCTCCAGCTGCAACGAATGGTCAAATTTCCTGCTCCAGGCCCGACTGCACGTATCCCGCTTAAACCGGGGAAGTTTGCGATTTCTTGCCAGCAGCCGAGAATCTGTGCGAGGCATAATTGCGTCGTGGTTTTCTACTATGCACGGTGCGGAACACGTTTTTTTTCACAGCCAGATGTTAGTATCGTAATACTTAATGCAAAGAAACCCTCTGCATGAAATTAATGTACTAATTGTACCAGAATGTAATCTCCATTAAATGAAGCTAAGCCGTAAGATCAGTAATCTATTCATGTCATATAATAATACAACTATATTCCATATATTATAATTTTTAATTAATACGGCAAAATTAATAGAATTTATTACATTTTTGTGTCACTAAATTAGTTAATGACAGTGAATAAATTAATGAAAATTAATTAAGATCTTTTTAATTATAGGTGCCTTTATTACTTAATAATTGTTATTGATTATTTACTGTACTATGTTGTTCTAGCGTTTGTAATTAATTAATCTATGAAATAACTTTATTGGACTTTATAGAAGTATTTTTGAAAATCCGTGAAACGTGTTCAGCGAAATTTACTTTATTTAGTATAAATAACTTTATTCAGTAAATAGTGTTACAGATATATATGTACATGTACAAGACAAGAAAGAAATGTTGTTAGTTAAGAACACAGTAATTTCTGTAAAATGAAAGACAGCAAGTTGCAAAGTAATCAATTTAGTTCGATTTTCATGGTGAGAGATGCGCATGAAACAATTTGGGATTAAGATAAAAGAGGCTTATGAAAATTATCGGGAATATATTTCTTGGCGCGCGGTCGGCCAGCTACTTTCCCATTCTCCGGAATGTATGCATGAGGGGCTCAGGTGGTGGCGTCTAGGCATTCCTTTCGGTATTGCCTACCTTAAATTTATAATCCAATTTCTTGGCGTGCCTCTCGGCACGCTCGTATCCGCGTTCGGAACGTTAAGGCATGAACGTGGCCAGTAATCGTCTCATTTTAGTAAAATTTAAATATAAACGCGTATTCTCTCTCCAATTATTATTTATCAAATCTCAGACAGTTTAATACATTTGATTGATTGCAGAACTTTTAGATAACATCGCAATTATAAATAATCATTTCATATCAAATACTTAACTTTTTTACTCAAAAAATGAGTATAGGTAAGATGAGAAATTAATAGTTTACACGATGAAGTACAGTACACAACGTGATCTTCAATCTTCACTGAAGTTAAGAAAAACTGATCTTTCAGAGCGAGAAGTTGCGAAACTCATTTATTAGCAGTATTGCAGTTTACTAACACGTACTACTTCATCATCATAAAATCTATTAAAATCTGTTTTATAAGGTTGTGTCACGTTATTGCCCGCTGAACTTCTGTGTTATCTATATGGTCTTCTAATACTGCGACGTGCTTTGAATTTTATTAGCCAGCCATTACTAGCTTTAAACCATGTATTTTCACTTAATCTTTTCTCAAACTCCAGATGCTTCATCGCACACCTGTCAGACATATTTTTTTTCTTTGTTGTAAAAATTCCTAATTACACATTGATCACTTATGTGAGATTATTATATACTGAACATTTTAGTGAAACCTATCAATGTTGGTGGTGGCAACAGACATCGAAATATGCAGATTTTAGGTCTAAGGTTATAAAAATAGTGATTTCAGCTGAAACAACTCGTAACAACAATAACCAATTTCGATTTTTTCTAAATTTTTTATACTAAACTAATCCACCTAACGCCTCAAAAAAACTCAGGTGGCTTGTTCCAATTTTATAAAAATGTAACTTAAAATAATATGTACTCAGTGTTGCTTTTGACTGTAGAATAATCATAACAGTCCTGTTTACATAACAGGTGATTCACGTAATAGAATACTTTGTATACGGTATAACGGGAAATTGACATTTCGCATATAGCTTTACTACAAACATTGAAGTTGATCATTGCACGATTATTTAATACCTAACTGTTTACATGAGTTAGTAAACATACAGCGAGCGATTAAAACGTTTCAATATAATTTTTCACATAATCATCATAGAGTAAAAAAAAAACAGAACTGGCATTAGCTGGTTTGTTCGACATATGCGCAGGTTCATCGGTAATGAGGCTAATCGCGTCACGGCGAATCAGCGGAAACCTTGTTTCGCGAGCGGATTGTTTGCCGCGCGTGTACCGATCGGTGAAATTATATTCCAACCGGGCCAATAATCACCGCTGTTGTTCCCTTGTTCCTCGTCGAAACACCGCACCGGAGGCAGTACGTTTTCGAGCGGCGTTGCGCCGCCGCCAACCATCCCCGTACGCGATCTGAAACCCCGGGACTGGACCATAATGCGCGGTTGCTTTATTGACAGAGACATTCCCGATTATTACTGACAGGCCGTGGTCGCGACGTATTCTTGTTGCTAGAACACATAAATTCTGACTGCATTGATGAAACCGCAGCTATCTGATCGATGCTTCTCCTTTGACTTTTCACGGTGCTTAACATTAATTAAATGAGAATTATGTCTTTTAATTAGTTTTTTCCAATGCCAGTCGATCGCGACATATAAATGCAAATAATAATTAGTTATCTTATTTCCATTTAAATCATCTTTCTTTGAATATTTACTTTGCACACGGTTTATCAGTCCTTTATAATCAAAATTTGTACACATACATAATTTCTACTTACACGATGTCATGTTTCTTTGCTCGATCTTGCTCCTACAATGTGCTCTCCTTCCTTTGAAAGTATAGATTCTCCTCCTGGATTCAGACTTTGATTGTTTCTAACAATAAGTAAAATAGTATTGTATATATGTTTTGTATAAGACAATTTACAACGAGTTGGTGATAGCATAAAATTTTTAATCTAATTGTATGTTCCTTTCGTATTTATTTTACACTTGTAGCAATTTTGGGCTTGGCCTGTAGAATTTATATCCTGTTCATGATATCGTAAAACTTCTGTGTACATACAAGTCGAGTTACTAGTGTGTGTATTCATAAATTTTGCAAAATTTAATGCGCCGGGGATAAAAAATGCAGTGTTTTACCTCTCACACAAAAATATGTAATTCCAGGTTTTTCGTATAATAAATTCCATTTTATTGGATAAAATGTCGAGCCGCGTTTCAAACATGACACAGCAAAAAAAATCTTAAATTTACTATGCATGAATCAGGCAGGACAGAAATATTTATTACATTGACAGAAAACGTACGCGGACGGGAATAGATTATAGTATGTATAATGAGTCGCGTCGCCACGAGTTGGCCCCAATGTGTGTCATTTACAAAGATGGAATATTTAACAAGGTAGCGCCAGCAAACGTGCTGCGCTTCCGTATGAATCGAATATCTAAACAGTTATCCTGGCCAACCAACTGAAACTCGTTAAACGTTCAGTGCAAACCATACCAATGGTGTCGTGATGTTTTAACTTGGACATCATTCGATCGGCCATTCGTTTGGTTAAGCTAATTGTAATCTCTCTGATTAAAAAATGTAAAAAAATTATTGGATAGTCACGTGACTTTACAAACATACATCTGTAAAACTTGTTTTGCCCATAAGTAGCCAAAAATAGGGCAAACTATAGGTTTACAGGACTATACTTTCCGTCTTTATATAAGATTTTTGGGTCGTCGAGTACCACTTTGAAAAGACAAAAGTTAAATCTGGCGTGCTCTGGATTTCAGTCAGAACAAACTCTTTTGGGGATAAAATAGCTTCTAAAGGAAGGCGAAGGTATTATTATTACGTAATTCGTTTATAAAATCATTTGTAGTTATTTTACAATCTTTTGAATTGAAGTTATTACAACATCTTCACTACTTTCTATTGGAACTACTCTAACAATTTACAATTGGAAAATTCAGTGAAAGGAAGTGACATTCCAAATGCACGAACTTAATACGTGAGACGTTTCAATTTTATCGCACAAGGCAATATCTTTCCTCATACCTCTCAATTCATTAGAAAGACGCTCTGACAGATCACGAGTCGAATTCGCTGACCCTACGACAGCCCTCTATACTTCCTCCCGGTTCACGAATTCCCTACGGGACCATACGTTTCAATTGCTGGAATAGTTTATCGAACCATGGTGCCCGATATGTCCTTCCTTTTCGCGTGTAACTCTTGCTTCTCTATCAGAAGGCAAGATGTGTCAACATTAAGATGAAGATCTCTTTTCCGTTCCAATCTCTTAAATTAAGAGTGATTACGGTGGGAATGAGTACATCAGAATGATCGAAAACAAATGACGTATTTATTTGTTTTAAAACATGATTCTTTAGANTAAATCTGGCGTGCTCTGGATTTCAGTCAGAACAAACTCTTTTGGGGATAAAATAGCTTCTAAAGGAAGGCGAAGGTATTATTATTACGTAATTCGTTTATAAAATCATTTGTAGTTATTTTACAATCTTTTGAATTGAAGTTATTACAACATCTTCACTACTTTCTATTGGAACTACTCTAACAATTTACAATTGGAAAATTCAGTGAAAGGAAGTGACATTCCAAATGCACGAACTTAATACGTGAGACGTTTCAATTTTATCGCACAAGGCAATATCTTTCCTCATACCTCTCAATTCATTAGAAAGACGCTCTGACAGATCACGAGTCGAATTCGCTGACCCTACGACAGCCCTCTATACTTCCTCCCGGTTCACGAATTCCCTACGGGACCATACGTTTCAATTGCTGGAATAGTTTATCGAACCATGGTGCCCGATATGTCCTTCCTTTTCGCGTGTAACTCTTGCTTCTCTATCAGAAGGCAAGATGTGTCAACATTAAGATGAAGATCTCTTTTCCGTTCCAATCTCTTAAATTAAGAGTGATTACGGTGGGAATGAGTACATCAGAATGATCGAAAACAAATGACGTATTTATTTGTTTTAAAACATGATTCTTTAGACATCCTTAGAACAAGTCATTATTCATTAAGATTATGACGATATTTAATAGAGTAGGTGTCACAAGGTGGAGCAAAAATCGTAGTCACTACGTTTTGGACTTTAAGTAATTTCATTCCAACGAGTGATTGTTCTGAATAGAATAAAAACCAGGGCGCCATGCAATGTAGTACCTTACACTAAACATCAAAACGAAGTTTATCTTGATTCTTCAAGAAGTAAGCATGTAAAATTGAATGGTATATACGTCTATTTTACACTATTTTTAGGGATACAGAAATTATTTACAGGGATTAGAAGAAAGACAGAATAGCACGCACATAATTCAATAAATTAATAAATGTATATCAAAATTTACATTTGCTGTCTTTAAATTTTCTAAAAAAACCGGCACAAACTTTCCGAACAACCAATAATATAATACAACAAATAAATATAAAACATATAATATTTTAGTACATTATAATAGAAGTGTGTGGTACTTATATCGGTATTATACTCGGATAAAGATATTTAATAAAGTTTAACTTATAATTTGTTCAATTTCCAATGTCTGAGCATGCCATGTATTAGCTCATGAGTGTACACTTGGAAACATCTACTAATAAGGATTTCTACTCGCGCCGATAGGGGCGAAGTTGGAAAGTTGGCGAGAGCATGGAAAATAGGGAAAGAGCGTCGAGAATGGGGAGTCGAAATGGCGAAGGCGGGCTGGGAATGTCGCTCTGTAGCGGACAGGCATTGCCACAGAGTCGACAGCCGGCATAACTCTCTCTTTCGCGGCCTCGTGAGTTTGCTCGCGTGAATTCTCAAAGAACCGTGGAAAATTTGTAGGAAAGAAGTAGGGAAGGATTTGTTACGGACGACAATTCGGAAACTTCGCGGTCTACGCCGGAAAAACTTTATTCTTCGCGTGTACGTTGTACGCGGTCGGTTGTTTGGCTCGAGAAAACCGACTGGCTGGCTGGGTCCTCATTCAGAAAGGGGAACCCTCCTCGCGCGCTTCTTATTCGCGGGTCTGCTAACGGGGGTAGAAACGGGTCTAAACTCTGGCCTAACTCTCTTTCATCAGGGTCGTCTCACCCTAGGCCCTAGGCGATTCACGCAATGCACAATTGCATCCGAAGCAACTTTTTTAATCTTTGTTCTCCCTCTAATGTTAATTGCTAGACTCGCTAGACTCTTTTCAGACTCAGCTATACTGTCGTATCGGTGATTTATGTAAATGTTATGTATATACCCGCATTTAGTACTTCTGATTCAATATATTGAAATCATGAGTTATGAAACGTTCGTTTAAACTCGTATTCAGAAAGCTTTGGGTTTTATTCACAGAAATAGAACATAGAATTAAACTTGTTGGGAATTGAATTTATTCCCATGTTTGAAATCGGTCTTCTATTGAAAAGTTTTACAGCTTGATCAGGATGTCACATAAATGAAGTTAGCACTATTACGTTCTAAATTTTAATTCGGAACAGGAAATTTATGCGGCTCGCAGTCTCCTCCCAGCGGGAGAATGTTCGATTGCTTCGCGACGCGGAGCGCCTTCGTTCCCGGAAATTGGCTAAATTCGAAGCACTTTGCAGCGGCAAATTAAATGAACCGGGTTTTACCGGAGGTACGGGCCGCGATTGTTATTCAACGCGAGATATTCGACCGACTCTCTACGATCATCGGGAAAGTCTCGCGCAAGCCGCGGCGCGAGTGTTTCCCTCGCTCCAATCCCTTCCCCCCCCCCGTCCTCCCTTTTTCGTTTTTCGCAGAGGCATTCGTTACGCTCGGTGCGCTCGGAACAACGCTTATTAAAGGGACAGCGAGGAAAAAATCCAATTTATCCTCCGCGCGCGGCCCGCTGGAATTAAACTTACGTTCGCGGTTCGTTCCTCTCGTGCGACTCGTATAATTGCGCTTTGAATAATTGAAGAATTCCTGCAAGACGTCACTGTCTTTCCCGAAACGAAACGCTTCAAATGCTTGTTAACAAGTTGCTTGTTGATTCTTTCTTCGTAGAGTTTGCTTCAATTTCCAGTTTTTTTGTTGCTTCTACAAGGAAAATATTTACTATTACCAAAACATTGTACTATACTTTAATCATTGTGTTCGTTTTATTTCACTTTTATTAACTTTTATTAAACATGTGTTCCTTTTCAGTCTCAACCGTGCGTGTCTACTAATTGTAGTAAGTTAAACTTCGTTTTGGGGAACTCTCTTCTTTTTACCTTTATCTTGCATAATTTGATTATAACGACGGTCACGTAGAGAAGGTAATAACGTGTCACATAAAAAGATTAAGTAAGCAACGTTGTAATTAGCATTCTACATCTCTCTTTGTACCGATTAATTCCGACAACCAGAATTTTATATTTCTTCTTTTTTCATGGATTACGATCTGATTACGTAATGAAAAAAAAACCGTCCTCCGAATTTTCTAGTTTCTACTATTACGTCTAGTAATAATTAATGTTGTTTTCCAATACATTTTTAAAACTAATTTAACGACACTAATTATTACTAGACCTGATATATGATTCATTTAATATTCATATGTTGTCACATGATTAAATAATTTCTTCTAAATATTACGTTATACGTATTATTTATATAATACGTATTATTTATATATTATACGTATAATTATTGACGATTCATATTCAATGGCTTTATCCAAAGAAAACTTGGATCATGAGAAACGAAGCGACCTAATAAGTTACAAGATTGCTTAAATAATATGAAACTGTATAAAATTCAAGAGTTACTTTCTGCATGCTACATCACGATGGTTTGAACGTCTGAAGCTCGTAAAGAACGGATCGTGGTTGTTTTGTTGTCGTTATACTTCGTAAGATATTTCCGAGGAGGGTGATCAGCAGAAAGTAGGAAAGGGAGGGTGAGGAGAAAGCAGTAGGTTGAATGACAACGATAGTGGGGTCGTGGAGCCCGGAGCAAATGGGGACCCATTAAGTGTTTCGCCTGGATTGCGTGTAATACGAGCCCGTAAGGGCGGTCTCTCCGGCTCTCTCATTCATTGTACTTTGACAATAAGAACGCCGCGACGCGTAATTCGAGCCCGGCCAGAAAGTGAATTATGCACGACACGCACTTTGAAGTATTATCGGGCTCCGCGGTACACCCTCGAGTATAATCTGCGTTGTACTTAAACGTTTCAATAGAGCCTCGTTGTCCATACAGTGACGCCGGTCGGAAGGAAACGAGGGAGGCGTGTAATCACAATCAGTTCCGTGTATGTACAGTGGTTACAAAAGTAGATATTTACTATTCACTTCGCGTTGCTGTTCCTACTGGCACACGAGTATTAAAATTAAAAATTGTGAATGCGGAATATGAAACTTGTTCAGAAAGCGTTCGTTATATTTAGAGGAACGCACGCACGCATTTATCATCAGTTCCATTATTTAGCATCAGTTCCTTTTTATTATTAATCGCGTTAGTTTTTGTGCATATACTATTTTCGTAAGCCAATTTCAACATATATAATGCTATTTATCAATAACCTGTCGCTATTGTCTTATTAACCGATCGATCTTTCCATGAATTCGACGGGCTTTGAACTATGCGATATAAATACATAGCTTCGAGAGACTCGTTGAAACTTTTCCAACAATCGACCTTCTGAGATAGGTATTGTCCGCTGGAATAAGAATTTTACTTCGTCTCTTGGTCTCTATTTATCATTTGCCTTCGAGTTTTTTCTTGAACACAGCGGCAGTCTCGTCAAACAATAGAAATTGCAATTAAGTCGTCGAGTGGGTCGCCCACCCTTATTTACCAAGGATATTTTTCAAGTCGTTCCTCCGGTTGGATTTTTGGACTATCTTGTACAGGTATGCCCCGTCGGACTGTCTCGTCCCACTCGTTCTTCGAATGCCACGGAATGGGTTCTCTTAAGACAAAGGACGTCTTAATTGCCAGGAACCGTCCGAGTGGAAACCATTTATAAGAAATTAGCCAGGGACGCCAGGATCCCCTCACAGGGATATAGATATCGTATATATACCTATATCGAAGGGAAGCGTAGACGGAGCGCAGCCGGAGAAAAGAATCGAAGTAGGGACGAGCTCCAGGCTAATTGAAAATGCTCTGGCTCATTAAGGAATGAAAATTGAAAGATATTACTTAGACGATCGTCCGCCGACGATCTATAATGACCCCAGGAAATGTGTGTGCTTCTTTAATCTCAAATTTATCATCTAGTCGAAAATATTCTATTTCATAATTGGAAAGTCAATAAAAAGCTTCCAATCGTGTACAAATTAAGCGTGTAATTAAATCTGTACCGAATAGCAATGCATGGCGGGCATCGAAAATAAAAATACGCTCTGCCAAAGGTAAAATCCGTAATTAAATACATATCTCAAACATTAATTATCGGAATGTTTGAAACACATTCCAAAAATCCCGTGTGTTCGCAATACGTCGTATTAATTTTCAATTTACAGTGTACAAATAATATTTATTAGTTGCGCATGAGAGATAGTATGAAACTCACTTCTAGTTCGCGGGAAGGTGGATTCCAATAAACGACAAAATATTTACGAGCACGGTAAACTTTTCCAATGCTTTCAGAGCAAACAGTGTAATCCCTTTGCCCCGCGTTCTCTTTGTATTAGCATTAGCGAAGTGCTCAAGGA
Organism: Ceratina japonica; assembly: GCA_019453355.1. Taxonomy (NCBI): domain Eukaryota; kingdom Metazoa; phylum Arthropoda; class Insecta; order Hymenoptera; family Apidae; genus Ceratina; species Ceratina japonica. The sequence goes on from SMSR01015773.1 coordinate 107,353, forward strand.
GAGGAGGCGTTTCGATGGTGTTTCGACAAGTTTCCGTTGCCGTTACTTTCCAAGTTGCGGTGTACTCTCGTCCGTGATGCTCGCCTCGGAAAGGTTGCGAAAAAAAGCGTGGAGCGGACGGGGGAGGAGTAGAGGCCGGGCGCGATCGATGAAACGTTTCAATTATCGGGCACATCCATTAACGGTGCGCGCCCGGCGGTCGTTGTTTGCAGCCGGCGATCTATAAGTGCTACGCTGCTGTGGAAAAGTCTGCCGACGACGTGCGTCCCTCTCTCGCGAGGAAACGTTATTCGGTAGAAAAGTCGGGCTCGAAGAGGGAGGGAGGGAGGCCGGGCGAACGGAGGGTCGGCAAAGGGCGAAAACGTTTTCGCGGTCGCGCGACCACGGCGGCGGCGCGACGTGTAACGGTGTGTTCCCCAATGAAATTCTCCTACCGACGCGGTGTCGACCTTTTCTTTTGTTCGGAACGGCAACGGTAAACGCGCGAAATAATTTTCCTCGTCTGCCGAGTTCTTTTTCATGTTCGCAACTTTTAATCCTGCCGACGAGATCACCCCCAGTCGACGCGATGGGGATTATGTTTCCCAGGCTGTGTTTATATTTTTCGATCGGTCGTAACGTCGCTCGGACGATCATTAAAGGGACCGTCGAGCACAGGTTATAACGTCGATGACATGGCTCGTCCAAAGCTCATTAACCTATAGCGCTGCGAGTCGCTACGTGCGTGTGTTAGCAAACATGGAAAATTTTGCTCTCTATCTTTCGATTCGATATTAATACCGCGATATTATCTATCGCGTTATGCTTGTTGCTTTGAAGCGGTGCTGCTTGGTCGACCGGCGCGCGTCTCTTTGTGCGATCCGGCTTCACTCCGGTAGATTATGCGTATTGCACGAGCACGCAATCGTGCCGACCGCTTTGCTTTTTTGCAATTAGTTGATCTACGTGAAATTAATCAGGTATTCCCGGCGGAAGAAACTGCACCGGGTATTAACCCCGGTCCGCGCTCCCTTAATTGAAAGCTGATCGCTTATCCGATCAAGCTTCCTCCGGGAATCGTCTACGACAACGATCGATCGTCCTTTAAGTCTGCCACGACTAGCCGATGCATTGGAACAGTCTCCGTTCGCTAATGACGTTCTGCTCCTAAGCTAAGCAGTTGGCTCTTGTCGATTCGGTTACCGCAACATTCTCACGCCTGTAGAGTGCCAACTGACTCCGACTCGAATGTACATCCTTCTCGGCTGTCCGATTACGGTCCATCAGTGTCCGTTCCGACTAGATCGGAGGCTACTGATACCAGCGAACGCGCACCGCGCGTGGCGTATACCGCGTCCGACCAAGCCTGTCCTCGACTACTGTCAGTGGAAAACCGTTTCGTTGCACCAACGTTCACGTCCGCGGAGATCGACGCGACAGAATGATCGATCACCCGAACAACGAACGCCTGTTTAACCTTGTATCCCAGGTTGGCGTTCGTGTAATCGTTTGTCTGCTGGATATGAAAGATACAGAATGCTAAACGGTCCAATAAATTAAAATAATATTTTGGTTTATGCAGAAATTCCATTGTGTCATCAGATTGTTAATATTAATGGCCACGTGTATCAGTGAAAGTAAATAAACCTGTAACAAAAACGTGTTAAGAATCTCACTTGTTAAAAACCTTAATGAAACGACCGGTCTTTTTTTTCTCGCACCTCGAAACGATGTAGCTTTCCTACTTATTTTATGGCGAATTTTATTTAAATATTCAGAATCGAAACTTTTCATTCGTGCAAAGTTTTTTACGTTTTCATCACCTCGATATCGGCCCTTCAATGGCTGCTCACTGTTAGTATATCATTTTCGAGCTTCAAGATTAGTAATGATGGACGTAGCCAGAATTTTCGCTCAAGGCTACTTCGCTTTTCAGTGAAATTACGAAGCAGGTATTGTTAGAATTTCGTCCTAAACACTACGTGTCATTATGAATAATAAAATTCAAGACGTACGATGAACTTGTTATAGTAACATATGGTATATAATAGAACAAATGTTATATTGCATTATATTATAGAACATTCTTCTTCTTGCTTTCTTAAGTTATATAACATCGCTATGTAATACGTTTTGAGTGTAGAGACAGTTTAAAACAGTTTTGGCACGTACATGATTCAAATCCAAAATGGAATAGATAAAGAAATCAGACGAGACCGTATCGGTACGTATAAAAATGATGAAAATCAAATTGATTCTGAGCAAAATTCCTGTTTGATAACGAGTCGGTCAAATTTTAAGCGCAATATTGCAAATATTTTTCGTACTTTCGACGAGTTTATCAGTTAACGCCATCGCATAGATGTGTATTCGTATACGCGCGCAAATCCCGCGGAAGTTTATTCGCAAAGCTGGTGAAAACCCGCCATGGGCAATACCATGGGAACGACAGGGCTGATGAAAAAAGAAAGGGGAGAATCTTCTGTGGCCAGTTAAATGGCGCGCGTGGCTCGTTATGCGCCGCGTCCTAAGCATATTACCAGCTTTTCCGGTAATTAAGTTAGCCGTCGTTGGGTCGGGGCATTAATTTCCGCGCGAGTTAATGCCGCTACCATCGCTACATGCTCACCCTTTGGTCACTGTGCACGGTAGTGGTGCGAGCATCGAAAGGAGGGACGCGAGAACCGCTACTGTCAGGCTTGATCTTCTCCGCGCGAGAGCGGAAATTGTTTCCGGTTGGAAGATCATCGGATTTTGTCGGGTACAACGATCGTGAATTCNTTTCTGTAGACTGAATTTTGTTTTATTTGTAAACAAAAACTAATCATAATATTTTAGTTCTAAAGGGGTTAAACACATTTCTTATTACTCTGAAGCCGCTAAACCAGAAACTTTCCAAAAAGCAGAACGAAAATGCAACCGGTCGAAAATAGGTTAAAAACGGCGCGGCGGAGCGAAGCTAACCGAGAATATTACCCGATAAAACGTCTGGTCGATTAGGCCGCACTAAATTCGCAATAAACGTGGCTGTGCACAAGCAATCGCCCCTCACCGATTTCTCACTCCGCCCGGAAACTCGAGCTACCCGCGTCTCCGCCACCCGGCTAATTTATTTCCTACTAATTTATTTCCGGAACCAGGTGAACTGTAAACATGATATAGTATACGAGGGACAATTTTGCAGATAGAATAAACAAGTATATTCTTTTTAGTGAGAGGAAGTTAAATTAGATGTACAAAATGAGACATTTAATTCTGTTAGCATTGACATTTCTTGAAAACTGTTTGCTTCATCAAAGTATCAGTTTCAATTATCAGTTTTGTTTGACTTCTTCAGTAATAAAGATAACATTGACTAAGAAACCATTTACTTTTTAGTTTTCTTTTGCGACGAATTATGGAAAATTATGAACTTGCATAAATTGCAATTGATTATTACTGTGTTTTTATAGAAGAAACAATTTACATAGGTTGTTAGGCAAAGTTCGTCTTGTCCCGTTGAATCAAATTTCGATAAATAATTGTTAAAGACGGAATTATTTAGCAAGGCTTATCTTACGATCAGACTGCTCGTTCTTATTTTTGCACGTCGAATTCGTAACTTCATTCCATATAGAATAATGTTATCGTGTCATTTTATCTATTCGTATATATTATGCACGGTAGTCAGCCGTAATCTCTGATTATCGGATCTGCTACGGGACACCGGTGTCACGGTTAAAAGCGTCTCTCCAAGCAAAGAGAAAAATTGATCGCCCCAGTTACCTTAACGTCGAATATTTTCGCGTCTTTAAACGAGACCCACAAAATTGGTTCAACCGGGATAAAACTCAGCTGCCCCTTTGCACATCAATTCCTCTTTGCCCTTCAACCTCGGACAGTCACCGGAATATTTCCGCTAACTTTTTTTCCCCGTCGTTCGTTAAAAACGTGAAGCTTGCTTTCACGCGTCCAGGAATCGAGCCGCCCGATTAAGCGATCCCGGCATGAACACGAGAATTCCCGGATCGCGTAGCCAGGAATTCACACTGACGATTCGTGGTCTTTGTCGATTATCGATTCAACGCTTTTTATCATTC
>SMSR01015773.1:112677-138375 GCA_019453355.1 Ceratina japonica
AGAGGAAGAGTGGACAGATATGGGAACGAATTTTCAACCGTATACACAGAAACCTGGCGTCGCGTCGGGCTCTCAGCTAAGCGGTCCCACCGCTGTTGTTCTTGCTCTGTTTCCCTCTGTTTCTATCCGTGTTCCGGGTGACGCGCGACGGACGCCGCGCCGGAAATAGCGGAGGACGAGAGGTTTGGTAGGTGGCGGTTGTTCACCAAATGCCAGGATTCGTAGGACGAGGAGAGGCTGCGTCCCAAGGGGCAGGAGGCAGCTTAATTGGCCGGTAATTGCCACTGTCTGCGCGCGCGTCGACAATAGGACGCGAAGATTGGAACTTTACCAAATGACACAGACGCGACCGGAATACGTTAACAATAATTCCGGTAATAGGTCGATCTCGCGGAGACCAACGCTGTTGTTCCGCGACACCTCGCGCTCGATTCTTCACGCCCTTTCAATGGAGACCGTTTGCGCGCTCAAATGAACCAGAAACGAGGTGACCCCGACCCATGGAAAAAGAGACACAAAGAAATTCGCTTTAAGAATTTCAGGATATAAACCAATTTTCTTTTATATCGGGCATTGCTTCGCGAATGGATTCAGTGCGNCCGACCCATGGAAAAAGAGACACAAAGAAATTCGCTTTAAGAATTTCAGGATATAAACCAATTTTCTTTTATATCGGGCATTGCTTCGCGAATGGATTCAGTGCGCTCAAATAAGAAAAAGGTTCATATTTCATTTGTTTATGATGATAGCGTTTTATTAAATAAAGTCAGATATATTAGTTCTGAGTAAATAAATAGATAGAAGTTTGCAACATTAGTTTCTACACATTAAACTGTGCTATATGGAACGCATCCCGGAGAGGAAGAAAACAATTCTTACGCGTTCTATTTAATTTTAAGTAACATTAAGAGGATGACAGGAAATTTGAAAAATGATTGTAGTTCTGTATTTTCAGTAGGACTACATTTAACTAATTAAATTATAAGCTTTGCAGTTTTTTGTTTCTAACAAGGATCCTTCGATTAGTCAGTTCGTCAAATTCGAAAGGAATCAGGACGCGTCTCGCAACTGATTTAAATGGTTGTCACTGTTGACCGTTAATTAGACATCGACGGTGAATAAGTATGATAATTATACGTCGTGGAGAATTATGCAGGAGGTGGGAATAAATCATAGCTATTTGCATGCGCGTTCGCTAGCTACCTGAATGGACGTATCTGATCTTGAGCGAGTCGGACACGCGTCAGTTTACGCCGGCGGATTTACGGTAACCCGAGATCGAGTATCAGCACTCCTCCCTCTGTTAATTACGCCCCGATCGATCTCCTAGATAAAAACCATCGTACGATGGATAGGGATCGATTTACCAGAGGGAGAAGGCAAATCGTGAACGGGCAACTGCTATCGGTGACGATCAGAAACGTTTTTAAACGATCCATCGCACTAAAGTATTTTCGAGCTTCTTCCAGAACTAATTCACAAGGAAACGTGCCGTTTGACTAGTCGCTGCCTTGATGAAAGCCATTTTTTTTTGGCATTCTTAAAAGGCGGTCGACCTTTGTGGCCTTGCTCTACTTGTAAAGACACGTTGTAAGTCGTGCAATTACATGAAATTTTGTAAAAGTACCACTACTTAGAATTTGTCATCTCGGTAAGTAAAAAACGCTCGAAGACATTGTGCATTGTATATCGCACCCTTTAACAAAAAATGGCTATTTGGGACTGATGAATACCGTCCGCGAAAATTGCCCGAAGCATGCATTCGTGGAGGGTTCAGACCGCGAACCTTTCGTAAGGAATCCATTAAAAAATCCATGGTTTCCGTCGGGACATGGGGGTTCGCATCGCCTCTGGCCGTGGCGTCCATACGCGGCAATCGATATCCCGTAACGGATTGTTTTTGTCCAAGAGGTGACAAATCGAGATCAAAGCTGAAAGAAGTCGTTGCGTCTCTCACTACCACAGAGACCCGTTATCTTCGCAAAATCCTTGGCGAAATTACCGAATTACCAGGGTGTCTGACGACGTTACCTGCCCGGGTTAGACGCGAAAAAAGAGGGTTGGAAAATGGGGTAGAATTTTAGCCGGCGAGAGGTCGACACGGCGGAGTTTAGGACGTTCCATGTCGCGTCGTAAAAAGCATTCAATTTGCCCGACATTAGGAGAGGGACAATTTAGTCGGCTACGTCTCCGGGGTTAATGTGAAATAAATGAAAGACAGTGAGAGCACGTCTCCGCGGATGCTCGAGCGGAACGAAATTAGAGAAAGAGCTGATGCACTCGAGACGCGTTCCCGGCGATATTATTCGATGTTTCTCCTCGGAACCTCCGTCGAACGACGCGACGAAACGTCGCCGTCGCCCCGCGTATTTCACCGGACGCGCTTCCTGAATAAATTACGCCTCGAGTATACGTTAAAATACACTTAGCAAAAATTGTACGTTGATCAAGCGAGATTCGATGCTCCTGCCTAGAAATGAAGTTAAAATCCTTCTTTTATTAGTTCAAGCTACAGTGATTTGGTACACTTACGAATGGGAGTAATCTAGAACTTTGCGCGTTGGCTAGAACTCGCGATGGATGAAATATATCTTGGCGAGTAGGTGCAACAGAAGCGGCAGTGATTTATCCGAGTTCCCTGTGCACGTGTAATGACGGTATGAAGACAAAGTTTGCGGATCTGACTCGCATCGTTTTCAAGCGATGAAAATACTTACGCTTTACCGCACCATCCGTTTCTGTTCTCGTCTCATCAATTTTATCGAGTCGGAACTTTCTCTCATTCATGATCGTAGAATACCGCGAAAAGAATACGATTCATTCAACAGGTAAGAGGGCAAAGTGAACAACGTAATTATCATTCAATCAAATATTAATCATCTCATCTCTCTTTCGTTTAAGAGAATAATAACAAAGAAAATATGTATGATTCATTTTATTCGAACAATATAATTGATTCAATTAAATTATATTTGATGTAATTAAAAGTACAATGATGGCACTCTAAATTACAGCCTCGCTTGGACAATGGGAACAGAAAATTTGTTTGAACAATGCGATTAAATGATCGATTCACTCTGTTACGCTTTCAAACTCATTAAATGTAACGCATTGTTCTCACTTCACTACCTACTTTCTGATGCTTTGGCTGCGAACAGTATGCGGTACGTATCAATGTATTCCAATCTCCCGCGGCAGGTAATGGGGAGTCAGGTTTGTCTCCTCGGACCCCTTCCCTTCACGGAAGAAAGACGAGCATTGGGGGAAATCCAGACCCTCCGTTCTCTAAACGAGGGTTAATGAGCCACCGGGCGAGACCTTCGTTCCACCGCGATATTTTATCGTTTATTTTGCGCTCGTTACACCGGGTACACCCTCTGGAAGAATTTGGCCTGCTGGCTGCAGCAAAATCGCCTCCCCGACACCATCGTTGGGGTATTACCTAGCCGGATGAAGAACAGGTGCTAGTAACCTTGATGATATATTTTTCTTTAATAACAGCTTATTCCTTCTAATTTATTCGCANAATACCGCGAAAAGAATACGATTCATTCAACAGGTAAGAGGGCAAAGTGAACAACGTAATTATCATTCAATCAAATATTAATCATCTCATCTCTCTTTCGTTTAAGAGAATAATAACAAAGAAAATATGTATGATTCATTTTATTCGAACAATATAATTGATTCAATTAAATTATATTTGATGTAATTAAAAGTACAATGATGGCACTCTAAATTACAGCCTCGCTTGGACAATGGGAACAGAAAATTTGTTTGAACAATGCGATTAAATGATCGATTCACTCTGTTACGCTTTCAAACTCATTAAATGTAACGCATTGTTCTCACTTCACTACCTACTTTCTGATGCTTTGGCTGCGAACAGTATGCGGTACGTATCAATGTATTCCAATCTCCCGCGGCAGGTAATGGGGAGTCAGGTTTGTCTCCTCGGACCCCTTCCCTTCACGGAAGAAAGACGAGCATTGGGGGAAATCCAGACCCTCCGTTCTCTAAACGAGGGTTAATGAGCCACCGGGCGAGACCTTCGTTCCACCGCGATATTTTATCGTTTATTTTGCGCTCGTTACACCGGGTACACCCTCTGGAAGAATTTGGCCTGCTGGCTGCAGCAAAATCGCCTCCCCGACACCATCGTTGGGGTATTACCTAGCCGGATGAAGAACAGGTGCTAGTAACCTTGATGATATATTTTTCTTTAATAACAGCTTATTCCTTCTAATTTATTCGCATGACCTCGAATAAAGAGTAGAAACAGATAAGAAAATATAATTATATTCAGGTGTGAACAATGAAATGCATTACAACGAAAATTGTATTCGTCTTCATAAATGCATTTAGTTTTAATAATATCTTGTAAGAAAAATGCATTAGCCATATTTATTTAATATAATGCAGATTTTCGTATTGAAGTTATGTTAAATAATGTTCATGTTATTTCTAACAAAAAGGGTTCTGCTGTTTCAAATTTCTTCTCTAAGGCGATAAGAAACAATAAAGCTCATGCTACATACTTTTTACAAATTGTTAGGCGATTAATTTTCACATTTGCATGTACAAACGTCATTATACTAATTTTTAGGTAGAATTCGAAATGATCATTCTTTTTATAGAACATACTTTTGGATCAAGTCAAGGATATATAGGTGACTTAAAAATAATTAATATCTGCGCAGGGGCGAGTATTAGGACACGCTCTCTCTGTTATATTGATTACGGAACGAATTAATAAGTAGATGGGACTTCTCTCGGAGGACATCGAGAATTTCTAAAGTTAGCGAAAAACGTGGATCTCGTTTTTCATATCGCAAATGTAGCTCCGGCGCCGCCGGTTCGAGTCCCGCGGCGGGTTCCTTCGGGAAGTTTCGGCCCGAGTTGTTTCAGTTCCGGTGAAAACTTTCCCGTTCTTGGATTCCACGGTCTTTGCCTTCGGTCTTGAAGCTGCGCTACCTAATATCCCTGAAAGATTGCTGCGCGAAGCTACCCGGCGCTTCGCATCGCATCGCCGAGAGTGACTTTTCCCGCGCGCGATTCAACCCTCCCACGCGGCCCGGTCCATTAACTCGAATGAGCGCGCGCCACCGAAAGACTTCATCCTCGATCGCATACCCGAAATTCCGTTCGACGAATTCCGCGCGAGCACCGATCGATGAACCGTGGGTGCGTTCCCGCCGCCTCGCCCCGCCGCCTCCTGCTCACCCCTTTTTACGATTTATCGTTACCATTACCGTGAGATATGCGACCGTACTTGCGGCGTATCGCGGCCAAAGGAAGAGTTAAATTAACTCGCATCGTTTTTGAATGCACGATTTACGTAATCGCTTTGATCTTGATTTTCCGATTAACGTGGAACAGTTCGGCTGCCGGCAACAAAGCCCTAAATCGTATACGCTTTCACTCGGCGTTATTGGAGACTGCGATAGCGCCTCAACAGATTGCACGAGCGACAAATGGTTAATAGTTTTTAATTTTTACAAATCATCTGCTGTGGTTTTTTTTCGTTCAACGCGGTGAGTTGTTTTGAATTACTTCCATAGAGTTCGTCCCCGCTACATACGTTTTTCATGATGAATTGTGTCACGATTTTCTTTCTTCTTTATTCTGTCACTCACGATGTACATACTTGTTTGACGAATGCTCGGGTGAATACACACTCTAATTCGCACGCCGTGCGACGCGATTGTGTTCCGGGGATACAAAATTCCGCGGCTGTATCGCATCGGATGGAACAAGCGGTGGTGTCGGGAAAAAAAGAGAAAAAAGGCTGTCGTCATTTGCGCGGAATCCTTTCGGCGCTCGCCGCGTCACGCCGCGCCCCGTGCCCTGAGCCCGAGTTTTCATCAAACCGCGACGCAACAGAATACGCACAATAAAATCAGGAAAAAAGCCAATCACGTTTTCGACCCAGTTTTTCCATCGTATCGGTCGAGCATGTACCCACGGAAAATGAGAGAGAGAGAGAGAGAAAGAGGCTGCGGTGACGTCGGTGGAAAAAAGGCCTCAATCGGCGTTGCTCTCGCGATTTTCAGCCGGATATATCGCTCGCTTGCCTTTCGATGAGAGCGTTTTTATCGTTTAATATTTTCGGCCCTCCTCTTTTTCCATTCCTATCTCTGATTCGTGCATTTAAGCGCAATATCAACGATACGAAATTCTAAATTAAACCATTGAGCAGCGCCAGTATCTCGAGTATCTACTGCTGCTTACTTATTCGCGTGAGTATTGCGAATGAACAAATTTTTACTCCCTCCACTTCTGTCAAATACATCGTACTAGCGTTCAAATCTTATACAACAGACGAATTGAAAGGCATACAATTAATTCTAAAGCCGCTATATGACCATTGTGAAAAAAGATAATTGAAGTTATGTCGAAAATCATAAAGTTGTATTAGAACTATGTACGACGTTAAATCTAACGGCTTTGAATTGAAGCGGACAATTTATTAATGAAAGACCATATTCTCTATGTCTGGCTTCGATGACTTTAAGCTCATATACCGATTCCCGTCACGCGTCGTTGAATGTCGACGACAAAGACGAATATTCTCGTACTGCAACAGCTTATTGTAGCATCAGGTAGGACAGACGGCGAGGTGAAACGAAACGAAACTGTTGCCGGTGGGGGTCGATTCGCATGTAATTAACAAGCTCAGGCATTAAGCTCCGCTCCGTCTGATGAGTCACGTAATTCAGAGCTTAATACGCGGCCTATCTGTGCGCGGCTACGTATGAAGGTATATCGAGACGTACCATCGAGCACCTACCATCGCTGTCGGAGTAGCCGACGTAAAGATCCGACTTATACGAGGCTCGTAGAAATAGAGCCTGATCCTTTCGGTATGCATGTGCAAGCGACTAGCTATTTATTAGGCATTTCGTCGGAAATCTGTTGAAGTGGATCCACTTCAGTAATTATACTATTTTTAGAGTTTCGAAAGGGTTTACCTCTCTATCAGATCTTCTGTTTACACTAAGTTAATAATATTAAATTTATATAATAATACATTAAATTTAAGTTTTCGTATATTAAACACATATTAATGCAAAGTTACCATAAAATTAATGAATTTGCAAAAAAGTTTAACAACCCTCGTGTTCCGCAATGAATACTTGATAAAATTTTTCATTAAACTTAATAAAAAATACATGAATATTGCTTCATGCATTTCTTCATCAAATCCAATGAAACATTTTTAAGAGTGTAATTAGAAATTCACTTCTTTTTATGATTGTGGTACTATTTAAGGGAATCGGTACCGATAATAACGCGATAAGATGAAATGTCGATCCTCGTTATCCATTAAACTTGTCAAAAATATGGGTTTACAGGAATACGTTTTCTGTCGTTATGCATATAAGGAGATTTTTTGGTCGTCAGGCATCTCTTTGAAAAGAGGAAAGTTAAATCTGGCATGCTCTGATCATAGTTTAGTCAAACTATGCTGATACTTAGTAATAGGAACGTTACAAAATAGATTAAAAATCGAAATTACAATGCGCTCGTTTATAAGCAATTGTGTACCCGAAAGTAATCAGGACGAAAGCACATGCCAACTTCTATCTTTCTAAAGATATTCGATGACCGAAAAATCTACTTATATAAAAACAGAAACTGTAGTCTTGTAAATCCATATTTTGTAATATTTTTCCCTGATTATTGTTAAAACGAAAAAAAAATGTTATAAATATCATATAAAGTTAGTTTGAAAATTGTGGAAAGAGAATTCATACAGGATTTTAGTAATCATATGTCAAAGAGAAATCTTAAACATCTAAACATCACCTGATTATTATGAGATAATGGGATGAATCACAGTTAGAAAACAACCGATAAGGTCTGTTTCCTAAACGTTGTAGAATCAAAACGATTAAACTCTCTCCTGCGGCGTAGCGCGCCGTTAAAACCAAATTGTAACAGCCACGTAGACGTAGCTCGCTTTCGCATTTGCCTTTCGCGTTTCCACAAACGGCAGACGTTCGCTGCGTTTCCTAAACATTTACGAGGCAAATGGGATAGAAAGCTCGATGCGGCGCGGCGTTTCACAATCACAGGCATCCGATCGTAGAAAGAGAATCGCAAGCGGAAGCGGAACCGATAATAAAATCGGAAGGGGTAAAGCGGCTTATTGGCTGTACTCGTTCCGCTCCATTTCGATGTTGCTTCCCGGAGAACAAAGCGCGTATACCTGAAGGGCAGAATTGTTCAAGGGTCCTTCGGAAACGTATTTTCTGTGAACCGCGAGCGATGATTTCGTGCGCGTCCCAGGGGAAATATTAGATCGTTAAAAAAAATAATTGCGATCTTTGGCGCAATTACTCTACTTTAATATCACAGGTATTTTTGCACCAACCTAATATTAACGTTCACTGTTTTCTCGTTCTTTATTTCATANTCAGCACTCCTCCCTCTGTTAATTACGCCCCGATCGATCTCCGTGGTAAAAACCATCGTACGATGGATAGGGATCGATTTACCAGAGGGAGAAGGCAAATCGTGAACGGGCAACTTCTATCGGTCACGATCACAAACCTTTTTAAACGATCCATCGCACTAAAGTATTTACGAGCTTCTTCTGCAACTAATTCACAAGGAAACGTGCCCTTTGACTAGTTGCTGCCTTGATGAAAACCAATTTTTTTGGCATTCTTAAAAGGCGGTCGACCTTTGTGGCCTTGCTCTACTTGTAAAGACACGTTGTAAGTCGTGCAATTACATGAAATTTTGTAAAAGTACCACTACTTAGAATTTGTCATCTCAGTAAGTAAAAAACGCTCGAAGACATTGTGCATTGTATATCGCACCCTTTAAANAGGGCAGAATTGTTCAAGGGTCCTTCGGAAACGTATTTTCTGTGAACCGCGAGCGATGATTTCGTGCGCGTCCCAGGGGAAATATTAGATCGTTAAAAAAAATAATTGCGATCTTTGGCGCAATTACTCTACTTTAATATCACAGGTATTTTTGCACCAACCTAATATTAACGTTCACTGTTTTCTCGTTCTTTATTTCATATTTTGGAAAAACCATCGTTTCATATATACATTTATTTGTTAGCCGACCAGCTCGCTGGGAGATTGATGAAATTAGATAGACATATATGTGTATGTACACATGCGTAACGAATATGAAATACCGCGGTGCGGTGTTTGTTCGCGTGGGAATATATCGGGGTCGAGCGGATTTATTCGGGGAAGCAGCGGCATAGAGATTCCGCGTCTCTCGACACTTCTTGCGAGATTGCACCCGGATAAGCGGCCAGTTTTCTCGCATGAATAGAGCCGAGGAGCTACGATTCGATTTAATTGAATACACACCGTAAAATTGCGAATGTATCTACATACATACAAACATATAACAAGCTTTAAAATTTTCGTGCAATAAAATTGTTGCCGCAAATAAAAAGAATTGTACATTCATTTTTCATTATTCATTGTTCGTTCGCGAATGGTGAAATACAATATTGATAATTGATTTATTTTAACCTATGAGAATTTTATTCAAAATTGGGAAGGCTATTGTAAAATACTCATTTTGTAAAGTTTGTTGTTTCAAGTTTGTCGATATATAACTATAGTGGGAATGAAAGTTTGGTCGGAAGAATATTACAATTGGAATTAGACGAATACAACGAATGTCCCAATTTCTGTTCACGTCATAATTTTTAATCACTGGTGTATTTTTCTATAATTTTGTATCTTGAAATTAGGATACACAAACTTTTATCTGAGACCTAGAATACACGACTTTCATCTAACAATAAGAGTGTGACAGAGGATGAAATTCTGAGTAAGTTCCGTTCTTTTTTGCAACTATTATTAACAAAGTTATTGACGAAAAAAATGAACCAATGATTTGACGCGCATGAAATTCAGTACTGTGCATCACCGCCAAAAATATCGGCATATACGTATGTTCATGGTTAAATTTTCTTACCTCGTAGCTGTCTTATAAAACCTATATTGCGAGGAACAGACTCTTAAAAACGTTTATAGAATTTCTTGAAGACACGGTTGATCAGAGTATGGTGTTGCAGCCTGTAGTGACACGAAATGATACCGAAAGGGATTATATTTATTGTAAGGGACAAAAGGCAAAATTCTTGGACGAGTCGTTTTCGCCTGGCTGCCGACTGCACAAATGTACACTATATCGCGGCGAACCATCAAACGGACATAGTGGGTGGGAACCCGGTATTGCACTTTGTGGGAAAGACTGTCGATAAGTCACGCTGGCTTCTTTGATGTTTCCATTCGCGAGCTTACTCCCTTTTCTACCGATTGGATCTTCCATTTTGAATAATTTTTTTCTCTTTTCTCGTCCTTCACGAGGAACCAGTATAGTTTCCTCTCTTCTTTCTCCGCACGACGACTAATGCAACCTTTATTACCCGCGACGGAGCGACAAAAGGGTGTACTCGTATTGCCGCAATTAATTCTTCTGCCGCATCGAGAGGGCTTCCTCGCATTATGGAAATAAATGCCGGGGGATAATTTATAGAATCGCGGTTTACCAGGAGAGGCCATCTTTGACGTTGCATTTTTTAATACATTTCGCTTTTTGTCGATAAATCCTGTCCCTCGTAATGGTCATCCATTCGTCCTCATCCATTTTTAGATTCATGTCTCTTACATTCTACTTATCTTTACTGTTATACAATATAAATTATCTCTTTTTGTTTCTGCATGTAAATATTCAGATTTTTTAATTGTCATTCGCGTGAATACGCAGTCGCTAACTTTTCAATGTCGCCTCATTGTATTCCTGACACATGATTTTTCCCCCTGGCCGTTCGCCGTCAGAAAAAACGTCATCGTACGCGGCGATGAAAACGCGTAGTCACCTCCCTCGATCTTCCGTGGTTTATTGTTTTTCCACCTATGACTCGCGGCTGTATCACGGTTTTAGTTTCATCGTAAGCGAGACGCTGCTTCAGAAAAATGATCTTGATGGCATTACGCCTTTATATTGTTCTTTGCTGTTAGTAACATAAAAGGAATTAATTTCACTTTTAGTTTCACTTTTATATAGCCTATAAGATTTCTGATTCTTTGTTGAGTTTTTGATAATTCTGGTGTAAAGCCCTCGCGTCGGTTGACAATGATTTGATTCTTCGTTTCATAACGTATACATATCCCATCGCGTGTCAGCCTCGTCGAACGTTCGTCACGCTCGCAACACGGCGAACAATAGTTTCTCGTTCCCGGAATCAAATCGCGCGAACGGATAAGCAAATAAACGAAGAATTGACCCAGTTTTTGGATTCGTCCCGCGTGTACCTACCGGACGGAGTACACCTACTACCGAAACTCGTCAAATTGTCACGTCTCTCAGTTATTTAATATTTTCCCTGGTGTGTATCGCACACACCGCGCCCCTCGGGATCGCACCATATTTTTTTGCCTCGTTGTTACTCTGTATTGTTCCATTGTTTATCTCCCGCCTGTGAACGGATTGCGCGCCACTGGCGTCGCACTGGATTATCTCGGTCGCGATATTTAACATTTTGTAATATTTACCCGGTCGAACCGCAGCCCCATTTATTTACCACCGTTTATTTCGATGCTTGTCGACTCCATGTTCATATCGGTTTTTCATTCGTCACCCTCGATCGGATCACCCGGATACCGTCTAATTTACAATTCGAAAATGTATACGAGCTGAGTCGATAAATGGCTTTGAATTCATTGATTTCAATAGAACAAGCTTAATACGAGACCTATTGAATACAAAGTCATTTGATATACCCTTCCTGCATTAAAACACATTCCTCGAAAACGTTTATTTCATGGATCGCGATCTCTTTCCTCGTCATACATTTTCTGTGTACGCTGTAGATACGTATTTAATTAATGAAATAGTAAAACCTACTTATTGTACTTGGAACGTAGCTTTAATTACAAAAACAAAATGTAATTATCCTCGTCGCGATGAAAGATGCAATTTGATCATGATTATTAATGGCATATCTCATTTGGCCTTCCTCTGTACGTATACGCACCAAATTCCGCATTTCCCCGATGCAATATTTATCGCGACGTGCCCGTCATCAAATAATTGCGAGCGCGACGTGCGTCGGTCGCCTTTGTGAAAACTGTGGTCCATTGTTTTCCGTGCCATGTAGTATATTCCACTCGATGCGCGTCGCTAGGACGGGCATTAGCGATTAAAAATCGCGGATGGAGAGAGAAGGTGGAAATTTGTCGATCCGGGATATCGTGATCGCGAAACGCGCTGGTCCGGATCGTTGACGATCTACTTAACGCTGCGGATCGCTCACATCGATCACGGCGCTGCGCGAGGGAAGCCTTCGTTTCGGGTTTTCGTCGAATTAACTTGGGGTATTTGTTTGCGTTTCGCTCTGTACGCTATTTGAATAACACTCGCGTTATGGGAGTTAGAGGTTTCAAGCGGAGCGTACATTCTGTGCCAATTGGTACATCAACGGTGTAAATTCGACCGTTATCAGAGAGAAACCGATGAGCTCCGCTTGGCTCGCGAAAGAAGATTATGTGCGTTTACGCTCTGTCGACGAGAATATCGAAGACGTAACGTTCTATGGAGATTAATTAATGCCCCGTATTATTAGAGTACCTTTCAACGTTTTAATGCCTATCTATATGTATATTAGCCTAATTCTTTCCAAATGTATTATTTTGATACAGATGAAACGTTTTGTTTCTCAATTTTCGAGTTTTTTAATATAAATGGTCTGGAGTAATCGTTTCGTGACTTTCATAAATTTGTGACGTTTTTTGCTATAAGTAGATAAATTCTAAACCAAAGTAACTACGATTTTTGCTTCGTTTTGTAACGCTTGTTTCATTTAATATCAGCATAATCATTTGAATACTAACCAGTGCGGCCTATTAGATTTATGTTTCGTCTTAACGAGTCAAATATCTGGTAATAAAAAGACGAAAAGACGATCTTTTTAGACCAATATTTATAAACAATTTGGTAATGCTCTTCCTTCCTTATCGCGCACATGCAGTATGACAAATAATGTCTATACATATACAAATCGTAGTAAAAATATTATACGTATCTCAGAATACACGACTTACCTCTGAGAATGTGAGAAAGTGAAAGTTTGTGTCTAAATTTCCTGTTCTACTTTTTCTTCTTACCACTATAAATAACGTTATTAATTAAGAAATATAGATGAATAAAAATATAAATGAATATAGTAACATGTTGCGTACAACTGTCAGGAAGTGTAACGCATTAACAATTTTGCCAAGAGCTGTCAGTAATGTCAAACATGGGTTGTGTATTTAATTTCAGCTCGATGGATGTCAGTTGCATTAAATAAATTATAATTTCACACAATTGTTCTGAATATTACTCAATTATATTATAGAAGCGTATTTAACGGAATTAGATGATAGACTTTATTACTGCTTCTTTTCGTCGACAATGAATCTTTCATTGCATTTCTAATTCTTAACACATTTACGATAAAGAAATGAATCAATGTGTAAATGTAACTTGAAAATTATCTAAATGAACTAAAATACGCCTTTCATATTTGGAGAAAACATTTGATATAGCCCCAGGCTAATAGTTGCGAACTGAAATGTTTCTTTTTTATTTTCATAAATTATATTTGTGAGATGGTTATTAAAAAGCGTATGACGTAAAAGCGAAAAACCGTATAGTTAAAAGCATACGCTTCTGTAATTTAGCAAATACTTCTGTCCGTGACAGCTAATAACAACACACAACTGGCGCCGGGGACAGTTTCTCTTTTATGTCACTTTACTTTTATTGTGACCAATACATTGTAGGAATATATGAATGTATAAAGTGAAAATATTCATGCTCCACTACGTATTACAAAAAACTGACCATCTGGGTACGTATAAAAAAAAGAACTTGAACTCATGACAGAAATCCACGTTAGTAGAGAATTAATAACGGCAAATCGTAGAGAGAAGTGGTTAATTAACAGGAAACAGGGTATGATTGATCGAAACTTCTTTCGCGTGAGCAAAAAATCGGGATGTTTTGGAGAGTTGGTAGCCAGTTTCCCTCGTGATGAAAAATTAGTCTGACGTCGACCGATTTTAGCCGGAAACCTCTCAGTTCCGAATGCGCCGAGTTCGAGCCACCGCGCCGATTCGTTTGTCGGATCGTTAGTAACACTCATTGTTTCTTTTTGCTCGTGCTACGTATCAGATCCAGTCGCCGCGTCGTCGCCGCGCCGCCGTCAGAAGACAACCGGAACGTTAATCCGAGTTAACCAAGCAACCGACTGCTCAAACTCCGCTCTTGTTTTCGACTCGGACTTGACCACTGAATGAAATACGTTCCCGTTCGACTGGCCGGGAGGGGATCATCGACTTTTTCCATCCCCGCTTTAAAGCGATTCGCGTTTTAAAACGATTTCGCCGGCTCACGGGGAACCATCGATATTCCTACCCCTCCATATTTTACTCCAACTGATCAATTTCGACGGCTGATTCCCCGGAGGCGATATTTAGATAGCAACACACTTCCAATAGTTCAGGTTTTCAATTCTCAAACAGGACACAGATTATTTCAATAATTTCTATTTCTGTGGCGTGAAAAAATTTTACGCGTTGTATAAAATAGATTCTCTAGATAATTATTTATTTCACTGATACACTAGCTATAGTAAAACTAACTCCAATCTGGAATAATTTATATTAGAAGTAAAAATAATTGTTTCATTGCTTTTTTTTCGCGAACTGAATTGAAAACTGAATGACAAGGCTAAATTCTATCAGGAACTTAGATCGTTATTGAAACGTCAAGATAGAAGGAATATCGGTTTTCAAAGATTCTCTTTTATCGCGTGAGAGCTAAAAGTCGAAGAAAATAGGAGATAAGGAATAGGGTCGAGGCAAATCGAGCCCCTGAAGCGTAAGACGTTTCGAAGTTGCATCGATTATTTTGCTCGCGTCGGGAAGATTTTCTATTACTTACCCGTATCATTCCGAGGAAATTAAATTTTTCCCGGACGCGCCGGGAATTCTCCCCGGAACGATTGATTCCACGATGCGGTGGTAAGAACCTACGTTCCCTAGGTTCCCATCCTTGCTATATATATGTCTTTATTTTATATATATATATGTATATAATTACGGGGCTGACGAACGCCGCGTCGCTGTTACGTGACTTTTACCTGCTTCTCGGGGATTTGGTACTGTTGCGATCCTCTGATCCTGTTAAGTGTTCACGATCTGATTGCTTTCTGCCAGTAAAACGGGCCGCGAGACTGGATAAAAAGTTTCACCTCCATACTGGTTCGTTAAAAGTTGACCACAGTTTTATTCTTACTTACCCTATTACATTTTCTATTACTTTTCCGAATACAGATTCCTAAATAATTATCCTAGCTGTCGTCATTTATATTATCTTTTGCAATCACGTTAATTACATCTTATATTTTATAACGTCTTTATCTTTGAAGTTTACAGCGTCAAGATCTTTCTTATCAAAATGAAAGAAGTCATTCGTTTAAAATGTAATTACTTAGAAGTAAGAACATTTTATATTCTTTTTAATACAGGAGTTAATTGATACTAATACAAGTAATGAATATGAATGTGTAAATTAAATATACAGGGTGTTTGCGAAATCGTGGTACAATCGGCAAGGAGATGTTTCCTTAGATAAAATCTAGTCGAAAACAAGGAGTATAGTTTTTTTATATGAGGTGTCATTTTCGAGAAAATCGAGTTCGAATATTCGTTANATAATTATTTATTTCACTGATACACTAGCTATAGTAAGTCTAACTCCAATCTGAAATAATTTATATTAGAAGTAAAAATAATAGTTTCATTGCTTTTTTTTCGCGAACTGAATTGAAAACTGAATGACAAGGCTAAATTCTATCAGGAACTTAGATCGTTATTGAAACGTCAAGATAGAAGGAATATCGGTTTTCAAAGATTCTCTTTTATCACGTGAGAGCTAAAAGTCGAAGAAAATAGGAGATAAGGAATAGGGTCGAGGCAAATCGAGCCCCTGAAGCGTAAGACGTTTCGAAGTTGCATCGATTATTTTGCTCGCGTCGGGAAGATTTTCTATTACTTACCCGTATCATTCCGAGGAAATTAAATTTTTCCCGGACGCGCCGGGAATTCTCCCCGGAACGATTGATTCCACGATGCGGTGGTAAGAACCTACGTTCCCTAGGTTCCCATCCTTGCTATATATATGTCTTTATTTTATATATATATATGTATATAATTACGGGGCTGACGAACGCCGCGTCGCTGTTACGTGACTTTTACCTGCTTCTCGGGGATTTGGTACTGTTGCGATCCTCTGATCCTGTTAAGTGTTCACGATCTGATTGCTTTCTGCCAGTAAAACGGGCCGCGAGACTGGATAAAAAGTTTCACCTCCATACTGGTTCGTTAAAAGTTGACCACAGTTTTATTCTTACTTACCCTATTACATTTTCTATTACTTTTCCGAATACAGATTCCTAAATAATTATCCTAGCTGTCGTCATTTATATTATCTTTTGCAATCACGTTAATTACATCTTATATTTTATAACGTCTTTATCTTTGAAGTTTACAGCGTCAAGATCTTTCTTATCAAAATGAAAGAAGTCATTCGTTTAAAATGTAATTACTTAGAAGTAAGAACATTTTATATTCTTTTTAATACAGGAGTTAATTGATACTAATACAAGTAATGAATATGAATGTGTAAATTAAATATACAGGGTGTTTGCGAAATCGTGGTACAATCGGCAAGGAGATGTTTCCTTAGATAAAATCTAGTCGAAAACAAGGAGTATAGTTTTTTTATATGAGGTGTCATTTTCGAGAAAATCGAGTTCGAATATTCGTTAGGTACGCGTGTACTTAGACAGAGTCTACTTTATTCACACGATCTAGTCCGCAATTTCCATTGTTGCTTGCATCTGTAAACAGTATTTAGGATATGGTACGATTTTAATTAATAATTAGCCGTAAATGTCAATAATTGATTTACTCTAGTCAATTATAAATGTTGAACATGTCCACAGCAGGCAAGTTATCACAGGTCAAGGAGTCACTACGTGTTTAAAAACGCAAGCGGCAATGAGAATTGCGGATTAGATGGAGCGAATAAAGTAAACTCTCTCCAAGTACACGCCTATAACGAATTTTCAAACTCGATTTTCTCGAAAATGACGTCCCGTATGAAAAAATTATATTCCTTGTTTTCGACTAGATTTTATGTGAGGAATCATCCCCTTGCGGGTTGTACCACGATTTCGCAAACACCCTGTATGAACGTCAGTAAGATAGTGGCTAGCGCTATAAGGGCACAAAAACAAGTAGCCTTCCTGTCAAAGGTGTGGTTATATCCAGACTTGGAAATTATTCATAAACACACACCATTGCGAGGTCTAAACAGGTAGCGAAAACATGAAACAGGCGATCCCCCTGCGAAAGTAATCTCCACATCAGGTACATCGAACATTTTCAAAGGACGGTATCATGGAGTCATTTGCATTTGGTAAAAAGCACACGACACTCGGGAAAAAGTAACCCGTAAAAATCGTAACGCATAGTCATAGTATATGTTACGTGCTGGCATACGTACATACGTTTCCCGTGCCGCGTCGTTCCGCGTCGTGACGAAATAAAAAAAAAAAAAAGTAAAATCGTGGCAATATCTGGGCCGTGGCACGGTGCGGCCTGGTGTAGCTAGCCCCGATGCAAGCACACGCCGGGACAATGGCGAGCCGTTGGCGAATTTTCGTTGAAATAACAGTTGAAAGCACACGGCTCTGTGAAAAATGTCGTTTCTCTTTCCCCCTCCCCGTACTCGCGGCTGGCAAAGCAAATAAAGTAGAAAAGGGGGGCAAAAGCCGCCGCCGCCGCCGCCGCCGTAGCCCGCCAACCCTTTCTTCTCCATCTTTCTTTCTACCTTCTACTCTACTGGTACCTCATTGGCGTAGTTTCCGGAAATGTTTAATCGTAAGGTTCGGCGTTACGAGAACGTCGCATTCCTTCGGAACTCGAAATTTTGCATTCTCCTTGGAAATATCTTTTAGTCAGTATGCGTGCATGAGCACCACTGTAGCTGGAAGGCTAACTTGAATATCACTTACTACTCTCGAAACCCTTTTACAACGAGTGCTTCCATTTTCTCTTTCTCGTTGTTTTTGCGCCCTGACCGAGATCGTAAATAAATCTAGGGGTGGAGAATCGAGTAATCGTAAATCTCGGGTTGGCTCGATTTAACGGGCCGCGAGATTCCACCGGACCTCGCACCACGCGAAAGAAAAAACCTCGGGGAGAAAGAAAAATCTCGAGGTCGAGAGCGGGCCAAAACCGCCCTGTCGATGAGACGGCGAGAGACGGGGTGAAAAAAATTCTTACCGCGGTTCGATACCGAAGTCGAATGGAATTTATTAGGAGCCCCTTTGTCCGATAGAAACCGAGCGTTCCGCCTACGGAAAATGCCAGCTATGTCAGGCCGCACCTATGCACACCGACGGCACGTGCTTCACATACGTGCGCTCGTTTGAACACCCACCCGAAACCACGTGATTTCTCGATCTGGTATAGACCCGAGTTCGGCTTTCCTAGGATGTTCCCGTCGAAAGAAACCTTTTCCTCCCCCTAAATTAGCAACATTTCCCAATTGCGTCTCGAGTTACTCAACAGTAATGGGTATCTTGATTAAGGTTTGCAGTGGCAATAATTTAAAGCAACGTTTCAAATTAGCGCGGAGGGATATTTCAGGTGCCCCGGAGATCGGGAAGGCAGGAGTTGGGCATCCGTAGATTAAATATAGAAAAAAAAAACATTGAAACGGAGATGGACGATCCGCGGTGAGGGGTTGCAAGGGGTGGAAGCCGATGTGGCACGGTGTGGCGTTAACGTTGTACGTTTTTATTTTGCATTCCGTGTTGCGAGGAGCGACGCGGCACGATGTGGCGCACGTACGCGACGGTCGTATGCACTCCCATCTATTTCCATCCCTGTACGGGCTGGGAAACGCGGCTTGAATAAATATTCAACGACTCCCGCGGACCGTGGCTCGAGATTTTTCCCGTCTCTGAACTGAAATCAAGAGGAACAAAGAGAAGGAAGCAGGGAGAGGACCGTCGGTTTAATGGTTTTCTAAAAGCATCGCGTCGATGCTGATGATCTTTCTTCCTTCCTCATCGCGGATGTGGACAAGTCTAGTCGTGACGAGAAAGATGATCCTCTGAATTTCTCGGTCGATTTGTGTTACAATCGAGATCACATTATTCGCCGTCCAAGCACGAGAATGTCTAAGCAGCACGATTTATCAAATTCTTCTACGACAAATGGTTTATAGTCATCGGCCTGTTTTATGAATTAGTAGCACTTCTTCGTCGGCTTCAATTTTATTCTTTGCACTGTAATTTTATTGGGGAAATTGAAAATGTACATATTTCAAGGAACAACTAATCTCGACAGGGCGACCAGTTATGTAAAATGTAACAGTTAAGGCCGCACGGAGGGGGCTTGAAACAAGGAGAAGAAATTGAACGGCGTGCGACATCGATATTTCTCGGTAACGAGTCGAAGCCGAGGCTGAAACTGGTCGGTGGTACGGAGGATAAATTCCATTTTGTTCGTTCGCGGTTAAAATATATCGGTTGTACGACCCCGAAACACATCGGCCTCGTTTTTCATTTTCCACGTTTTTCCGCCCCAGCTGAGGAGGATGGGTGTCCTCGTCGTCGCGCGGCTTATCCGTGCGATTTAACAGAATTAATATCACAACGCGGCGTGGACCAGATCGTTAAGCCTGGCCCCGCGTGTGTACCGAACTGTGTACACGAATAATCTACAGATTGCCGGGGTTATGTACCCGGGAAATCGTCGATGACCCGTTCGATTCGTCGCCGTAACATTCTGCACCGTACCGAACCAATTGCGTCTCTTCAAAGTGCCCCGAAGACCTTATTCGTACGTCGCGACGTTGTCGTCGGAATTATGAACGGCGATTCGAGCTCTTGGGTTCAAACTGGTTTGCGCTCTTGAGAGAAACTTGATCAGTTACCTACTAAAACTGCTGATTAAATTGTTATTAGACGTACGTAGATGATTTAAAAACTTGGAATTTTCCTTATATCTAATATAAACTGATTGAAGCAATCTTAAATAATATATGTATGTACTTTGTACGAAATGGAAAAGATTTTATTTTAATCAGAAAGATAAAGAAATACTATAAGCTAATTGGGGTTGTCCGGAAAGTTTGTGCCGATATTTATAAAAAATTGAAAGACAGCAAATGTAAATTTTGATATACATTTATCAATTTATTGAATTACATGCTTTCTTCGTATCTCGTGTAACTTGCAGAATGTGTCCCTAAAAATTATTGTAGTTAATATTTGCTATATTTATCCTCTCACACTGTCTTCAATTAGTTATTTTTTTTGACAAATTTCACGAAATAAATATTCATAATCAATAATGCAACTTTACTTTATTATTACTGGTATTTTTAGAAATGTAAATTTTTATTTC
Source organism: Ceratina japonica (assembly GCA_019453355.1). NCBI lineage: Eukaryota > Metazoa > Arthropoda > Insecta > Hymenoptera > Apidae > Ceratina > Ceratina japonica. The sequence goes on from SMSR01015773.1 coordinate 133,197, forward strand.
ACTGAAGCACTGATGATGAACATAGCCTACATTCACTGTCTTCGTTCACCTAAATCGCAAACTGAATCTGCAACTTCCGGTTTAGGCGCAGTTTTAGGTAGATGTCCAGTCCCTACCTAGAGGGTCCCTATGTCCCTACTCAGTCCTACTCTCATCCATGTACTAAAAATCGGGACGAACTTTCCGGATAACNTTGGGTTCAAACTGGTTTGCGCTCTTGAGAGAAACTTGATCAGTTACCTACTAAAACTGCTGATTAAATTGTTATTAGACGTACGTAGATGATTTAAAAACTTGGAATTTTCCTTATATCTAATATAAACTGATTGAAGCAATCTTAAATAATATATGTATGTACTTTGTACGAAATGGAAAAGATTTTATTTTAATCAGAAAGATAAAGAAATACTATAAGCTAAATTATATTGGGTTGTCCGGAAAGTTGGTGCCGATATTTATAAAAAATTGAAAGACAGCAAATGTAAATTTTGATATACATTTATCAATTTGTTGAATTACATGCTTTCTTCGTCTCTCGTGTAACTTGCAGAATGTATCCCTAAAAATTATTTTAGTTAATATTTGCTATATTTATCCTCTCACACTGTCTTCAATTAGTTATTTTTTTTGACAAATTTCACGAAATAAATATTCATAATCAATAATGCAACTTTACTTTATTATTACTGGTATTTTTAGAAATGTAAATTTTTATTTCACTGAAGCACTGATGATGAACATAGCCTACATTCACTGTCTTCGTTCACCTAAATCGCAAACTGAATCTGGAACTTCCGGTTTAGGCGCAGTTTTAGGTAGATGTCCAGTCCCTACCTAGAGGGTCCCTATGTCCCTACTCAGTCCTACTCTAATCCATGTACTAAAAATCGGCACGAACTTTCCGGACTAACTAATAGCAACGTTGTATCAAGCGTAGACAAAAAATGAAAGAGAAGTTCGTTAAGTACGTACATGAAAATTTGTGTTCCCTGAAATGATGAAATCAATAACTACATACACCGCTGTTACAGAGTCAGACAACGCACAACGGAATTCGCAGTCTCCGAGCAACTACTTCGATACGTAATATTAATTACCTGAGGGATCGGGTTCGCGACTGGGTTCATTCACACACGTGTTCGCGTGATTCCAACCGGGTTCACCGGTCGTATATCGCTATTAACCCGGGGACCACCAGCGCTCTGGGACGCACAGAAACGCATCCGCGTACATTTGCGTACAGTCGGACACGCGTTGCCGCGATAAATTTCGCGATCGTGACACCGATGCGATACTGATTCATACCTGCGACCATGCATCTAATTTTTATACTGGAATCTGTATCTATGCCGGACTAAATCATCACTTGCATTCCTAAAATGTACGAATAGTTTTAAAAGTAGCTAAATTTATTTTTCTGCATCAATTGTGAGAGATATTGATTTCATCAGTAAATAAAGTGTCACATTTGTTGAATCAAAAGGAAAATATGCATCGCGTCCAGTATCCAAAGTAGAAGAAATCTGTAAGAATGACAATGAAAGAAGTGATGGCATCTACTGATTCTATTAGAGAACCTCAAAAAATTAATTATATAATAATTTTTTTAAAGTAAAAATTTGTAATGAGCTACAGCAAATATAAAACATCTAAATAAATAATAACCAGCAATAACTAACAATAAAGAATAACCAGCCTTATATGCGTGCACACTTTATTTTATCTAACTATTCCTACTGATATATGTATGTGAATTGATTTATAAATTGATGAACAGTACCAGCTAGGTTGAAATCCTAACATNTTAATTGATACTAATACAAGTAATGAATATGAATGTGTAAATTAAATATACAAGGTGTTTGCGAAATCGTGGTACAATCGGCAAGGAGATGTTTCCTTACATAAAATCTAGTCGAAAACAAGGAGTATAGTTTTTTTATATGAGGTGTCATTTTCGAGAAAATCGAGTTCGAATATTCGTTAAGTATGCGTGTACTTAGACAGAGTCTACTTTATTCACACGATCTAGTCCGCAATTTCCATTGTTGCTTGCATCTGTAAACAGTATTTAGGATATGGTACGACTTTAATTAATAATTAGCCGTAAATGTCAATAATTGATTTACTCTAGTCAATTATAAATGTTCAACATGTCCACAGCAGGCAAGTTATCACAGGTCAAGGAGTCACTACGTGTTTATAAATGCAAGCGGCAATGAGAATTGCGGATTAGATGGAGCGAATAAAGTAAACTCTCTCCAAGTACACGCCTATAACGAATTTTCAAACTCGATTTTCTCGAAAATGACGTCCCGTATGAAAAAATTATATTCCTTGTTTTCGACTAGATTTTATGTGAGGAATCATCCCCTTGCGGGTTGTACCACGATTTCGCAAACACCCTGTATGAACGTCAGTAAGATAGTGGCTAGCGCTATAAGGGCACAAAAACAAGTAGCCTTCCTGTCAAAGGTGTGGTTATATCCAGACTTGGAAATTATTCATAAACACACACCATTGCGAGGTCTAAACAGGTAGCGAAAACATGAAACAGGCGATCCCCCTGCGNACATCTAAATAAATAATAACCAGCAATAACTAACAATAAAGAATAACCAGCCTTATATGCGTGCACACTTTATTTTATCTAACTATTCCTACTGATATATGTATGTGAATTGATTTATAAATTGATGAACAGTACCAGCTAGGTTGAAATCCTAACATCCCATGCCTACATTATAGTATAACAATTTCAGGTACTTTAAAGTAATGTCGACGAGTTTGTTCTAAAGGGACTCAGAAAAATTGCCCGCGAGGCCCGACTATAACCAGACGTCATCGGTTCTTTCTTACTTACGTTGAAGTTTCCCTGAAAGCGAGCGAGGCATTGAAAGAACGCCGCGCCGTTTACGATCAGTATCACGCTGTCTCACGTACAGAGCATAAAAGTAGTATGACCCGGGTCGCGTTTAAGAGCGCATACCGCAGATTCTGGGATCGTGGCCACCCGTATATCAGAGCTGATTTAGGAGACAAACTGTGGAACAAGCGTGAGCTACCCGAATCACGGCCAACATTGTCAAGCTTCGTCACGTACGGCCCGCTTTCGAATTTCGAAAGGCGAGATTCTTCTCCCGGTGTTTCAGATTTTCTTTCGCGTCCTCCGTAAAATTTCTTTGTGAGTCGAACGAAGATCGAAATATTTCCATTTTCACATACGTCATACGTTCTTGTCTCGAAATGTAAACGAGCATTTTGGAAACGTATAGTTAACATTTCCTCGTGCTCCGACGATATGTCTCCTTAAGACGAGAAATACAGTATGAACCTAAATTTTACGTACTTCTAGATCTTGACAAACGCCCGTTTTGATCTCGAAAACGTGTCCTGTGAGCAAAAAGAGAGAGAGGGAGAGAAGGAGAGAGAATAACCGAGGGCTGAGATTTTCGGTCTAGCTATAGCTATACCGTGTATATTGTTCCCTCGTTGTGTACGGAAGGATTGGCCCATTTAATAACGCGCACGACAGCCATTTAATACTGATATGAAACTCGAAAGAGACCTAACTTCTCTCTAAAAATTATTTCCTTTTAGTATGATGCGTTGAAAATGTATTTATGAGAAATCTCTGTCATATGAGAAACGAATTTTTATTCGTCGCAACACAATAATTCATTACTACCCAATGAATGAAGAACTTCATCTGATAAGGTTAAATACTTAATTACTCTTCATTGTGAGATATAATATTTCCCATTAATTCGAGAACTAAACTAAACGCTTCCAGACTGAAGAACACATTTCTGCTGGCAGCTACGATATTTGAATCGCACAATTTGTCGATCTTGTTTAGGAGTTTAGCAATAAGCGAACGAAATTGTCCCATAAGCAAGTTTGCCCTCGAGACGAGAGAGCCGATGGTGATTATATACACTCTTTTAGACGCTTTGCATAGAAAGAAGTTTTTTCCGGCGAAGACGATTATGCGTTTTTATCCCACGCGCGGCAAGACGGAGGTAAAAAGCATCGCTAATTTTATCCGAGTTTCTCAGAAACAAGGCTGGGCGAAAGGCACTTGGATCTCTGTCCTCATACCCTTGCTTGCTCATTAAGTAGCGCCCGATAGACGAACTTTTGATCTTAATTGCGCCGGACCTCGTTCCCCGCCAGTCCGCTCGTGGGGAAACGATCAATTTTTCTCCTGCAGAACGTACTTCCGCCCCGGTTTCCTTTGTTCTTCCGTCCGCGGATCATCGGGAGTGGTTCCTCTAGGGTGAAAAATAGAAAATAAAGCGAACCTTCCGTGGTGTCTCGCCCTTTGCTCGCTCATTCTCTCCGGCCGTTTCATTAGAGCGCTCCATTAAAGCGTTCCTGCCGATAGAGGCCGAAATTTTGCCTACTTCAACGTTCCCGTGTTTTTCTTTTCCGCCGGTTTTTTTTCGCCGGTCTTCCACCCTCGTTTTCAGAACAAAAGAATGGTGCCAGGCAAAGCGTGGGGATTTGTACGTAAGGTACCTTTACAAAAAGTTATCTAACCCTCTTGTAGTTTCAAAGAATGCGGCATCGCGCGCTAATTATTAAAGGTATCTTCTTGTTGTATACTTCCTGTGATATAATTACAGAGGATAAATATTTCTTCGCTTTTTATAGCCTTTATTAACGTATAATTGCTTGCAAGGATTAAGGAATTCCTGATATAATCCCTCAATGTTATAAACACAATAGAAAATATCTCTGTTAATCTTTCGGCATTTGTAATTGCTAAGTTTCGGCCACCCTTTTAGATGTATCTTGTACTATCTATTCGTCCAGGAGAAGCAGGAGTAGACATAACGTAGAAAGAGAGAGGAAAGTGCATCGGAAGTGATGACATGGCGAGGTGTACAAGCTGAAGGGGAGGCGAAGATTTCACGGATGCCGCGCTGCGCGGCACGGGCAAAGAGAGCAGAAGGTACATACATATAAAAGGCGGAAGCGGAAAAACGGTCGGAGGGTGAAAAGAGCGCACGGGGGAATAGGATCAACAAACAGATTAATCTGTGTTACGGGTCTGGACGCACGGCTCGTGGCCGAGTTACGGGACGACGATGGAGGAAAAGAGAAACGGGAGTCTAGTCAAAAACGAGGGGAGAACCTCCTGTCCAGCGCGGGGAGACGGGAAGCAGGGGGATTT
>SMSR01015773.1:142454-177048 GCA_019453355.1 Ceratina japonica
CGGCCGTTTCATTAGAGCGCTCCATTAAAGCGTTCCTGCCGATAGAGGCCGAAATTTTGCCTACTTCAACGTTCCCGTGTTTTTCTTTTCCGCCGGTTTTTTTTCGCCGGTCTTCCACCCTCGTTTTCAGAACAAAAGAATGGTGCCAGGCAAAGCGTGGGGATTTGTACGTAAGGTACCTTTACAAAAAGTTATCTAACCCTCTTGTAGTTTCAAAGAATGCGGCATCGCGCGCTAATTATTAAAGGTATCTTCTTGTTGTATACTTCCTGTGATATAATTACAGAGGATAAATATTTCTTCGCTTTTTATAGCCTTTATTAACGTATAATTGCTTGCAAGGATTAAGGAATTCCTGATATAATCCCTCAATGTTATAAACACAATAGAAAATATCTCTGTTAATCTTTCGGCATTTGTAATTGCTAAGTTTCGGCCACCCTTTTAGATGTATCTTGTACTATCTATTCGTCCAGGAGAAGCAGGAGTAGACATAACGTAGAAAGAGAGAGGAAAGTGCATCGGAAGTGATGACATGGCGAGGTGTACAAGCTGAAGGGGAGGCGAAGATTTCACGGATGCCGCGCTGCGCGGCACGGGCAAAGAGAGCAGAAGGTACATACATATAAAAGGCGGAAGCGGAAAAACGGTCGGAGGGTGAAAAGAGCGCACGGGGGAATAGGATCAACAAACAGATTAATCTGTGTTACGGGTCTGGACGCACGGCTCGTGGCCGAGTTACGGGACGACGATGGAGGAAAAGAGAAACGGGAGTCTAGTCAAAAACGAGGGGAGAACCGCCTGTCCAGCGCGGGGAGACGGGAAGCAGGGGGATTTAATTCTCTGGAGGTCGTTTATCAAAACACACAAAACGCGGAATATTCCCGTCGGCCGGACCTTTTCTCCCCGCGTCGCGTCAACGCGCCTGTCCGTCGGGGCATTTCCAAAATTCGTCATCGGAACACAACAACCGAGCGACACGTCGGATCGCGTCGTGCGTTCTCCGCTGAACGATTCACAACGGCCGGGCTAGCTGATGCGGTAGCCAGGTCCTTTCAGCGCAACGAACCCCTCCCCTCCACGTATGGATATGCTCTCGCCTGTGGATCTAATTAGTGGTACGTTCGACCTGTTTTGATTGCTTCGACCCAGATTTCGATTCGAGGGTCCTCCCGTGGTGTGGCACGTTCCGGTTTTCCTACCGCGGTCATCCGTCTTTCGTAACACGAAATTCATAGACATTTAAAAAACGATCATTTTATTTAAAATTCAAACTTCATTTAATTACTACTGTTATCGCTTATTTATGACGCGGTTAAAGTATTTTAGTCAAGGAAAATAGTTCTATTTAACTTTGACTTTTTCTTATAACAAAATGTTGCCATTGCATCTGTTGCAAGTAATTTTCACCTATTAGAGGCTATTACGGATTTACGTTCCCAGGGTATACCTAGGCATGAACATTAACAGGTTCACAGCCTTTTAAACCTGTATATGTGTACACTGTTAAGAGCGGGCACCAACTTTGCCAGGAACAACTCGTTATGACCGCATCTAGGCCGCGTAAACGCAACGTGGTGATCTTCACGCAGGGAAATCTAAATGGAAAATAGTTCCCTGGGTGAGAACGCGTACAACGAGTAGGTACAGTCCACCGATTTGCACCACTCAGCCATGGACTCATAAGAGGCTTTATATACTGAAAATACGTCTTTCTATGAATTCAATATTCAGAGAGTGATTGAAGTTTACCAATTATTTATAAGTACCGAAGATTAATGGAGATACTTTGCTTATTACATCAAAAAATTATATTAAGTATTCCTTAGTCCATCATGTAATCTTTGCAAACAGTATATGTTATTATCAAAGCAATATCTCAATAAGATAAAATTTTTATTTCTATACATTTATAAAAATGAATAATATATTTCACGTACAAAAATGTAAGGTGAAAAACCAGATTCCATTTAAATTTTATTTCTTTAATTTAACTAACAAGAAATTCATAGAAATCTACAAACTGTTTATTAAGATTTAATATTAGAGTAAGCAAATTCGGTGTAGATTGCAAGAGTATCGCAAGGAAAAGGAAACAGGGAAGTGTATAGGCTGTTTTCGCGCTAACCCAATTTGACCCCTCATCGAGGATACAAACCCGTTTAAGCCGGCCACCCCTTTGGAGTCGGGGACTCGCTCCCCGGGGGTGGTGACTCCATTTCCAGGGGCTGCCGCCTCTGCAACCGAGAGTGAATTATCGCGTACTACAAACCCGGCTGTGTACCCCTTTCACTCACTCTTTCCTCCTCTGCGTCCCCTTTTTGCTTCGCAGTGCGCCCATTTCCATGTACCGCGGAGGAATCCCGTTTTCATTACGCGATCCCAGTATATCGTGATGGAATACTGACCAGTCTCCATTGTCGGGAACAATCGAGCCCAAACTCAGAACATTAAACGCGGAAGATAACCAAAACCCGACCATTTCGTTCTACGAAATTCTCTGTGACATAATGATCTATATATGTATGTACGTATGTATGTGCACGTGCACACGTGATAAATATTACTTGTACCTGAAATTACTATTAGTTAGTAGTTAGGGACCTAAAGTGGAGGAGGATACTGGTTAGCAGTTCTTAAAGAACATTTTTTTGTCTTAATTGATTGGCGCATGGATATCAAGGATGATTGTTACTCTGACTTCTTACATTAGTTAAAGCCTTGACGATTCTTTAGTTTCTGTTGGGTCGTCCAATCTCAGAAAACTTACCCGCGTTCGCTCCCCTGTAAAGAAATAGAAGTGCTTTTTCCTTAAATTGAAGCTAAGTTGGTATCTTGATCTTGAGCTAATCGGGAAACTCGTGGTTACAAAATAGTTCTCAGGGCAGAAAATACTTCCAGGCAAAGAGTTTTTCTACTTGAGATTATCATCCCCCTCGTGTAGTGGACAAACGCGCTGGCTTTTTAACTAGTTATATCTTATAATGCCGAAGTTTGCAAATCTCATTCACCGTTTTCTGATCGCTAAAGTCTCAGTAAATTGTTCTCGTACTATAATTTCGAAGGAACTATTGAATTAATTAATCATCTTCTTTCTAACTCGCATTAAAACATGATTCCAAATTTTTGATTACTTATCCAGTAGAACTTGAAAGCATTTAGGAAGAAAAATCTCAGGACGAGGCAGCTTACTGCGGACAACGCCGAAAGAAACTCGCAACACCGTTTTTCATCGCTATTTTCCTACCGGTTCTTCCTAGCAATTTTTTTCTCCGCGACCATGAGTTACAAAGGTTCCACGATTCTCGTTAACGAGGAGAGATCCACAGGAGTTTTTTCCCCTAGAAACCCTTTTTTCGCGCACCGCCCTGTACCCGCGACGGCATTCGAACACGCGGAAACGTCGTTAACGCGCGCCCGGACGTCGCGTCAGACGCGTCCTCGCACGCATTTTTTCTTCCACGCGTGTTTCCTCCTCCGGAGGCGGCTTTTGTGTAACGGCGCCAGGTTTCCGGAACTCGTCCTACGACTTCAGGATTCCCGAGGAACGCAATTAAAATCGCGCTCGCGCGAGCTTCTGGAGCCCGGCATCTGCGCCTCGTTAGTCGCGGAAAGGACAGGCTGAGTCACAATTGCGACCTGACAATAATCACTTTACTTGCTTCTTTTTCCCATGTTTGAACGTTGCCTGCCAACACAAAATGTATCCTCGTATTCGAATATTTCACGCCTATACAAATTTAAAAAACTGAAAAAGATACGTGTAGATCAACCATAAAGTTATTTTATTTACGTTTAGTATATATCTACATCTGCTGTGTATGAAAGCATACTTAAGGAACAACGGGTTTTCTATGTTATCATTAGGAGTGTATTATGGAAACATTCCCCCATCATAAAGAAAAGAGATACCTAAAAAAGAAATACTATGCTTGGAATTTATTATTCAGTCTGATGACATAGTTAGCAACTTGGAAATTTGACTTGAGAAATAAAAATTCCATGTTCAATTACGATCAGATTGAAGCACAATGGCAATGTCATTTTCTCTTATAGAAGTGTAATTGTAAGATATGAGACCGTGTGTATTCGAAATGCCAGGAAGATCATGCGAGGAGATTTTTAAAGGAAAATCTATTACATCCGGAAATCAGGTCGGTTGCATAAACTAGAATTTCCCCAGATGAGTGGGATCGCGGAGAAAGAATGCTTAGTGTTAGAGCCTTGCATTCGAGATCCGCCATTTGTGCACGGATTTACTTTCGCGTGTACAAGGAAGTACGACATCTGCAGGAAACGACGAGGATAATCCTCGGGGGGGTCTGGTCCTCGTTCAAGATTCATGATTAAACTTTGAATCTGGCGTCCAACATTTTTCTCGATTATCCCGTTCTTACCCGTTGCATCCATAGAAAAATTGGGGCATTCATAACAAACGTAATCCTTGTCGAACACAGCAGACCGTGAGCTACACAATTTCGTGATTTTATTAATCACAAAATATTGTGCAACGTCTGTTCTATTCAAAAAATGAATAAAAGAAAGTGACTACTAAAATAAAGTTTAGCCTTAATTTTTCATAATTCTTTTTATTATTTCATAGAGAGGGTAGTTAAACATCATAGCGCATTTATAATATATTATTGACGCTTACTACTGAAATTTATATCCGACAAATAGTGACTAAAGTTTAGTTACGTAATTAACTCTCCTGGAGCTCAAATTACCTGATACCAACTGATCCGTATTCCTATATCGAATGTCCACGGTTATGGCCAACGTAACTGATAATACTTTCATGTTCGAGTGCGTGTCAGCTAACAAAATTGAATTGAACTTATCATTGTTCTTAAAATAATTCAACAAATACAAGGAAGGTATATTTTCTAGGAGGAACTACTAGTAAACATTGTATCACATAAATATGGAGAAATTTTCAGAGTATTCCAACGTATATGAAATTAAATTACCTTAATTTTTTGCTTACTCGCACAATTTATATACATAATACTAATGAGATCCTTATTACTGATTATAATAATGTGTTTCTTTTTACCAAGGCCAGCACTCTCTGGTTTTAACACAAAAATCGAAATCAAGATTTGAATTACGTCGATTTACTCACGAGTGTAAATAAATGTCCCGTGAAATGATTAATTAAGCGCACTTCCTCACAGGCTTTTTTGAGATGAACACTTTAGCAATTAGGTATTGCAGTAAAAAGGGGTTCATGACGGGTTAAATCGTAGAGCGGCTCATACGAAAACGTTCTATTCTACGAGAGAGGAGAAATTCGGTTGACTCGTTCTCGATGACGTTTCACGTCGGATGCACGGAAAGATTAAATCGATCGAAACTGTGGATTTTCATCCCAGCTATACAGCGCGCCAGGGTATACAGGAATCGTACACCTCCATTTTTTCTGTTATTTATTTTCGTCGAGTTCCGGATCCCAGAATTTTTTTCGCGCGGCAAAAATTTTTGTTCGGTCCGAGAAACTCCGGCCGAAAACGGACTTTCCCGTTAATTAGATTCCTGCCGACGTACCTCGAAAAATGGTGAAACGAATCCCATGAAATCATGGTACAATTCAACATCAAATCTCAGCCGCTCATTATGTGGCACGCAATTTTACGCACTTCGCATAGCTCGATTCAAAACAGAAAGTTCGTCTATATACTATTTCAATTATCAATTGAGATCAACCTTTACACTGTGCAGGGAACGTTCAAAGATTCTTAATTCTAAGTCACTAGCAGTATGCATTAAAATCTTTTTTTTTAAACTGCGTATATTCTCACCTGATAAATCTTATGAATCTGCATTTTTTTTATAAAGGATTGCTTTAAATTCGATTATATTACAATAAATAGAATAAACATCTATTTGGATAAAAACCTGTACGCTATTATCAATCGCCCACCCGACATCAATATGAAGTCTGTAAATTCTTCTTGAATGTTATCACTACCAGTAATTCACACCAAACATCATAATAAATAAGGCAAAATAAATATTGATAAAACGTGTACACACATTTTATGCACATACGCATGCAATATTCAATTAAATCGCATTTTGTATGAAAAATAAATGTATTGAATAAACGTAAATCCTCTTTTAGTTGCATAGGTCATTTAAAAACCAGCTTCACGGTAAGTAACAAATATTGTCCCGCGTATCGAACAATTGACGAACGGGCGGACCGCTCGAGCGTTCTATTTGCACAGTTTTTATTCACTCAAAACAAGGGAGAACGTCGAAATGAAAATTGCCAACGATACACGCCTATGTACATATATGTACGGAGAACGGTAAAGTGATCCGAAAAACACTGGTGGTTTTCACACACGGTGTTTAAAACAATTTTTATCATGAAAATATTTTGTTTATAGAAAACACTCGGAGAGAGCCGATTTAACTGTGATTGACGACAGCGCACAGTATGAAAAAAACGCAAACATCAATGAGTCATTCGTTCTAAAAAAAAAATATTAATCCCGCGCTACGCGTCCCTTGGGATTCGCGGAGCAAAGGGTCGAAAATCGTCGGANCGACAGCGCACAGTATGAAAAAAACGCAAACATCAATGAGTCATTCGTTCTAAAAAAAAAAATATTAATCCCGCGCTACGCGTCCCTTGGGATTCGCGGAGCAAAGGGTCGAAAATCGTCGGCGAAAAAAATACTTCCCCACGTCGCAAACATTTTTTGCGGAGTGCTGTTCAAACATTAAAAAAGACGGATTCGTTTACCTGTCCGATCGTTGAAATAACCACATCCTGCCTGGTTGAAAAATAAATACGGAGTATCGGCAAAGGGAGGCGAAGGACCAGGCCGTAATCATAGTTGCATAGTTGGTGCGTGAAAAATGGGGAAGCTTGAAACTCGAGTCCGAGAGGGGTCTGCATCAACATAATTCGAGGGCCGGTGGACGCGGAAACTGGCTCGTCGCTACGCGTTGTCTGTGCTGTGTGTGTGCGCCGACCAAATATTAAAATGGAGACCTTTCATAAAGTCGAAAATTTTCGACCGCGACCGCGGAGCCAAGCGAGAGAAAATACAGACGCGAAAAAAGGTTGTTTTCGGACTCGATATTGAACCCGTGGAAATTTCTCGTCACGCTGGTCAGTACTGCCACTTATTTTTTGTTTCTTGGCTTCCTAAATAATCCTAAATAATTGACACGATAATTATTTTGTACTTAACGAGCAATATTTTATTTACTAATAAACTGAATGTGTGAATTAAAACTTGTATTAATTGGTTTAATATTCTTGTATTAACTTTGCACGTATATATGTACGCTTCTTTATAAACACTCTGTAATGAGTCGTGACGATAAAACAATTTTCGAACGGCGACACAATTAACACAATTCCTGGGCACGATACCATCCCGGTTAAAAATGTCCCAATAGGAAAGTCCTGTTGACCGAGGGTTCAAGCGGTCTTATATGTATGTACGTGGCTCGGCAGTTTTGTAATTGGAAAAATTTTAGATAACTCGATACCGGATGGATCGTGTTGACATTTAATCACGACAAAACGCGACGCAGCGCAATTCAGGCTCGTTTGTTACCCGCTACGCTGCACGCTGCGGCGAATTTAGAATTGCTACCTCCACAAACATTTCTTTGTCTCTTCTTCGACAAACATTTCTATTCATATACCGTACTACAATTACACGTATTTTTCCAATTGACAAAGCGCTGTATAGTATCATAATGGTCAAACTTTTGTAAATGTCACAAGAAATATTTGTTGTATGATAAATGAAATACGTAATTAGAAACATTAAACAAATACTGAAATAAATTTGTGATATACGTAACAATAGAAATAGAAAATAGACAAACAATTGTAAGAGCGTGTCCATAGCATGTTTAACGGAGAGGAAGAAGAAAGTCAGAGTTAAGACAAGAGAACAGAGTAGAATCTCGGCTCGAGCCGCGCGCGAGCGACGTAAGGAATAAATCGGCTTCAATAGTTACCGAGTTAAAGTCATTGCCAATCCCCTACACAGTAAAGAAATGTAACTTTCACGTAGAGTAATAAGAAGAGTCAAAATATCGCAAGCTATCGCACAATAAGAATATCCGATCGCCAAAAGACGAGGGTCCAGTGACTTATAAATGCGCTTGTGTATGTATATTCGAAAATATGGAAGTATCTCACGAACATAGCTTTGATATTGTAGAAACGTCCGACGCGAGCCACATGAGGAAAAATATACGCGTAGAGAGAAGACAATGTATAACCACGCGAAGTCGCCAATAACGTACTTCTGCGATTAAAAACTGTCACAACACTACGATTAAAAACGGTGCCCGGCGATATATTGAAACTTTCTGTTTTCCTTTCCTTTTCGCCTCTGTCACGTTTCTTCTTTTTTTTTTTTAAGAGAATTCTCCTCTTTCGTCGTTGTTTCATTTAAACCGCGATACCGAGAAGGACGAAGGAAATGTATCCCAAAGTTCATTATTCACGAGATCCCATGGAGGCCGTTTCGGCTCCCGCACAAAGATAAATTAAACGGAGAAAAAGAGCGACGGCCATGGACCCCGGCAGTGATTTTTTAAACGTTCCTTAAACGAGACCGTTTGTACGACCGAGGAAAATGTATAACCGACCGCCTATGCAATTCAATGCTCTCGTTTCTGGCTGCTTCTAATTAAAGGAGATTTGCATTAAACAGCCGCGTGCGCGTTCGCCTCGTACAAGTCGGAATTCTTGGAAATCTCTTCCCTTCTTACGAATCGACCGGGAAACCCGCCTCGGACGGAATCGAGAACTGAAGAAGCACGAAGAGAATGAAAGAGGGAGAGGGTGACACACACAGAGAGCAAAAGAGAAAACAGACGTCGCTATTTTTCCCCGTGCTTTAATTTAAAAGCTCCTCCGCTCACGGAACGTCGAAACGTCGCGCTTGCCCTCGTTCCACCAGTTCTAGCGCATTTGTTATCCCTCGCGCGATGTAACTCTTCCTTTTTTTTCCCCCTCCGTTCTTTTTTTTTTCGTTCCGATCGACAGGTCGAAGCGGAAGTGCTGCGAAAGCGCGTTGTTCTTTTAAATTATCGTTCCGCGTGTACTGACCGATCAATGTGCAGGTACATAAATGCATTCAAGCGTTGCTAGGTCTCTCTCCCTCTCTCTCTCTCTCTCTCGCTCTTTTACCTATTTATATTTTATACGTATTTTTTTACCTAACTACNTATCGTTCCGCGTGTACTGACCGATCAATGTGCAGGTACATAAATGCATTTAAGCGTTGCTAGGTCTCTCTCTCTCTCGCTCTTTTATCTATTTATATTTTATACGTATCTTTTTACCTAACTATCATCTCTGTTTATCAAAAGATCGTAGTTACGAATTGCCTCTTCCGCGATTCACGTTCTCGAGCTTAATCTTACGATACGAATGGTCGTTTAGAGAGCACTTAAGATACCCATTCGTTTTCCCTCCCAGCCAAATAAAGTATTCCTGGACGCTGTTGAAGCAGAAAGGCGGAGGCAACAACAGGTCGTTAATTTTTCTAGAACTGCAAAACACGTGTCGCGAACCTTTTCACAGTACAGTTTCCTTTTCTATTTTATTTGGTACAGTCGAATTTAGAAAGAAACGAGAGAGAGCAGCTGTTTTACATTATACAGGACGTCATCCACTTGGGAAAGACATTGAATGTACGCTTGGCTAGATCTTGGACACACGACACTTTAAAAAGTACTTTCCCGTGTCTTGCAGAATTGTTTATTCTTTGCCGAAACCTGTGTCGCTGGACTCTCTTTTGATCTCTTTTTTACCACTTTTTTCTGTGGACTAAACAGAGGAAACTTTTTCTCGGAACAGTTAGATACAGAGAAAAAGCTGCACATCAAAGCTATTAACGACGACTTTTAAGAGAAACCGAGAACACTATCTGTTTAAAATGTTATATTTAGAACGCTGTCCGGCCGGAGAATAAATTAGGAGAACATTGTTTGGAAGCGCGAGACGGTAAGAAATATTTTCCTCAAGAGTTGTTTTTTTTTTCACTGAGTTAGTCGTGGGTATCTGAATACGTACGCGCCGAGCTAGGTGCTCCTGGAGGTTCACCGTGAAATATTCCTAGATATTTGTAAGAAGCTAGCCGGAATAATGGCCTCGTTACCGCGACAAATGCCAATAATTAATTACAACTTCCCTGCAGCGGGACATCCGCTGGTGATTCCTTGTTACAATTATATTCCAAGATAAGCTGGATTAGTTTCATGGATTATTAGTATGTATATTTCCTTTTCAGAACCGAAAATAAGTTATCAATAACTAAAGATCTGTTTTTCGTGAGTTCAATTACATTGTTAGTCGATTTCACACTTTCGACTACACAACACATAAGGAAACAATTAATGCATGAAGTAATAGTACATCATGTAACAAGGGAGTAAAGTCGGTGATTATTCCCGCGGGTGGATTTGCTCCACCCAAGGGATTCACGGCTTAACTGTATAGCCACTTTATTGTCTTGAAAAGTGGGACGAATACTCAACCATCGTTCAGTACCAGAAAAATCAAAACCAGAAGTGGTATCATTAGAATCGACTGAAAATACATCTAATATTTCAAATGTAAATGTCTCTGAATGTGTTTAGGTATTAAACTTTTTTCAATTTTTTAAAATAAATAACGCATATGCAAAAGAAAAGTATTTTATTCCCGCATATGCGGGAAGTATATGGGTGAGAAAAGAGCCACTTTTGGCCCGCTTTTGAGGGAATAAAGTGGCTATTATAGGTAAACCGTGAATAAAATTGATTATTGGTGTGTTTCTTACTTTCTGTCAGTGAAACAAGGTTTGAGCTACGTGGAAACAGAAACAAATTACGAATTCGTTGGAGGGTGTCGGGGAAAAGGTCAGCTATTTAACTGGTCGGACACAAAAGAGAGAGGCAGGGAGTAGGAAACGGGGCCGCGTAATTGCTTCGTAATCCGTGGGCACAATCGAACACACCGAATCGTGGCTTGGTAGAGGGAGAGTCGCTCGGCGTGAAATTGCTCGCATCGCCGGCATTACATGGTTCATTCCTAGACAAGGTTCCGGCTTTTTGCCCCCGTAGCCCGCGATCGATACCGTGGAGCCTGTCGATAAGATTAACCGCGTAACTTTTTCGTGCAAGCCACCGGAAATTAATAGAACGATTTGGCACCGATTCCCCCCGCGATTATCCCAAATGATACTACGAGACGAAACAACTTTCTCTTCCACCGTATCTTAAATTACGACACAAAGACTGTACCAAAATGTGATATTTAAATGTGACAGACTGCAACGTTATGAAAAGTATAGTACTATTTTATTTATTTATCTATTTATTATACGGAAACCCTTCAAGTAGTTTAGATTACAGCAATTAATATGAAGTAAAATAAAAACTAATTATTATTTAACCATCCTAGCATCGAAGAGATATTAGTAATGTTTCTTGTTAATCAATATATTATTCTGTTTTTATTATTCAATAGTTGATTTTATCATAGAAAGATGTAAGAGAACAAGAAAGGAAGGAAACGTTAGTGATGTACGGTGTTAAATAAAGATTCGTAGAAGCTGAGAAACTCGATTAATATGCACAGTCGAATTCTCGCAGCAACGACGTATCACATACGGCACCAGATCGGTTTAGCTTTCCTATCTGGTAAAACCAGATGAGAGATTAATAATTGGACGATTCAGAGGCCAATCAGTATGAACCAGCGAGACGGAAAACCGTAATGTGGATATAGCCTCCGAAAGCGTGTTCATGTAGGCTAGAAGAGAGAGGAGATCAAAGAGAATTCAAAGAGGATAGCTGAGGGGGGAAACACATACCTGTAGCCAGTTGGCTAATGCATTAGTATCGGTTTAATAAATTAATCCAAACAACGTCATATTGATTTTCAGCTCTATAAATAAAAAATAAAAAGCATGTATTTGTAAAAACCAGTTCAGTGATTTAACGATACGGCTCTTCCTATATTGTAATTAAACGCTTAAAAATGGATACGCAATATGTAACATTTACGTAGGCTAATGAACGTTTAATAATTCAATGTTCTCTCACAATTTCAATGTTTTTCGTTCGCTTAAAAATATAAAGCATTTCATTTTGCAATCACATCATACATTGATCGATTTTAGATCAAATTGGAATTAAACAATGACATTATTTTATTTCTTGATCATTCGGTGATCTCGGAAAGGAATCTCCCGATCTCGAGGTTTCATTCTCAGACTTGGTAATTACGTCAAGTATCATGCTCAACGAAAAAAGAATCACAACATTTTTTCTTTTAATTTACTAATCAGAATTTAGCCATCTTCACCATGTATTACTAGATTTCCTACTATAGCAACCAGTAACATTAATTTCCATAATCTGTGGACAGCATTGTAAGTGAATAGAATGGAAACTAGTTGGGTGTTAAACTCCCAGAAGACAAGGGGTGATACGTCGTGTAAACTAGATCGTGATTCAATTTTTATAAAAGTAGTCGTTCAGTCACATTTAGAGGAACAAGAGGCGTTTGCGTGAACGGGGATCTTCGAATTTCCTTCTCCCGACCGACCTGTTGCGAAACTCCTTGAGTATTACCCGTAACCAGCGAACGATCGTCGATTACCCTGTTTTCCACCCTCACCCTGTATCTTATCGACCCAAATTGAACAGAGATTCCACCCCGCCACCGAGTTATGACGATGAATATTAGATTTTATTTCAGCGTTACCTTGCCAGCGATCCTGAACTAGGGAAGCGATGCGGCCCGAATATTCCTCGGCTAAAATATTCCCCGCGAAGTATTCTCGATACGGCCACGATATTAATTCATAAGCCCTCGCTCTACCGTTGGGATAACTCCCGCGAATTCCGCTTTATCTCTGCCAGTCGTTTGAAAATAAGTCGGCCGGTTCAGACCGTGCCGCATAATTCTCGGCCCAAGTTACGCTGTAACTTTGGCCTCCCCCGGAGCTCCTCTTTGTGTCCCTCTCGCTAGATCGTGTGAATCACCGACTATAAATTATTTTACCTCCGCCGCTAGCTTATCGAGAATCCGCGCTGAGAACTGTTTGTTCTCGGCGTTGAATCGAGCACTCTGGGGACAGTTTCAATATTCGGAACACCCGGGAATAGCGACGCTACGTGACAATGCTGCGGCCGGCCAGCCTGCTGCTTGTTCGGTTTCTAAGTTACTTGGATAGATGTGGGAATATGGAAATGGGCGTTGAGAATTAAAACGGTAATCATTGCTTAAACTGTTTATTTGATAAAGTAAGCGATATTCGCCTCCAGACATTATCGCGTATACAGATTATATCCGATTGAAGATTTTAACCCTTTGAGCGCTGAGGGACGCGACGTTAAGGATGTTCTGGAGGTATATAAAAACGTTCAGAAATTCTTGAAATGTTAACGCAACATAGTTTTACTATATTAAAGCAATTGTCAAAGTTTGGGTTCGATTCACTTTACCGCTTAAAAATTATAACAATTTAAATCCAATAAGCACACGAGATCCAAAAGACATCCTTTTATTGTCGTTTAAATGCCTGAATGCCTGGTACACATGAGAACGTCCACGTCAATGTACACAAGGACGTCCGATTGTAGGCATTTGGGCAAGCGCAAGTAACGTCAAATTATACACCCTGTCCCAAAAGTCCCCCCCCCCCTCTAACTCGGGAACGCGTTGTCATATCGAAAAACTATAAGACACGTGCCCAATCATTTTGTAGGGGATTACATTTGATTTAAAAAAAAATCCAGGGCGGCACACATGGGGCCCCTGGGAGCACCAACTTCAAAATTTCAAATGAAACGTGGGATCTTGCGATGGATCGTTGGAAAAGCCTGCTCGAGACGAACAATTAAAAAAAAGAATTGTTATCCTACGATGATTTTTAAGCGAGTTATGAGTGATTGAATTTTTAAATTTAATTTTGGAAAAACTAGAAAAAGTTCCATACAGCCTCTTCTAAAGTGACAACGCATAACAATTTAACAGAACAATAAAATTCGAGTTCAATCAATTTGTAGGGAACCCCTTTTTGTTAAAACAAAAGTTACCAGGGGCCCTTGTGCCGCCCCTGGATTTTTTTTTAAATCAAATGTAATCCCCCACGAAATGATTGGGGACCTGTCTTATAGTTTTTCGATATGACAACGCGTTCCCGAGTTAGAGAGGGGGGGGGACTTTTGGGACACCCTGTATATGCCTACGTGGACACCTACCTACACGTCACCGTTGATGTCCCTCCATGGACGTCCATTAATAGTCCAGTTTTGTAACATTAGGCTTAAAATGGACCTTTTTTGTACGTCCATGCATGTACGTCTACGGACATTTAAATATCCGTTACAGACGTTCAAAGTATGTACAATGGACGTCCGCGTGCTTATTGAGTATATTGATGAATTCCGAATTTGATGTACTTTTGTCTCCGATTGTACCTCCAGAACATCCTTAGGGTCTGTTCACACTACGTCACCGTACCGTACCGTACCGTAACTTTCACGTAATTTTTGGAGTCGGGTCGGAAAAAAGTAGTAAAAGTAGCAAAGAGTCTAAGGGAAACCCATGTAAAAGCCAGTCGCCAGTCCCTTCTGAGGGCCCCATGCTTTTACATGGGTTTCCCTTAGACTCTTTGCTACGGCCCTACTTTTTTCCGACCCGACTCCAAAAATTACGTGAAAGTTACGGTACGGTACGGTACGGTGACGTAGTGTGAACAGACCCTTAAGCGTGCGCCGTGGGCTGCCCACTTTCGACGACAACGCGCGAGCTGGGCTGGCCAATTGTTTTTGAATGGTGAGAAAGGCGACAGATAACGTCAAAAGTCAGTAGTAACGAAAGAACCCATATAAGTATGCGTTCATAAGCGAATTTCAATGGTTGCGTGAGAACCCATATGCGCATTCATAGCCGACTTTCAATGGTTGCGCAAGAACCCATACATGCGTTCATAGCCGAATTTCAATTATTGCGTGAGGACGCATATGCGTTCATAGCACTCAAAGGATTAAGATCCAAACTTCTTTTTAATAAAGCCAATTTTGCTTGTACGTTCAATAGAAATGTTTTACAATATAAAATTTCCTGGGAGTATCATAGCAGCAAGCATTTCTCGAGTGGAAATCTGTCTTAAATTTCATTCTCTACGTCGGTAGAATGTATCGGGTATAGCGCGCATAAAAAAATATGAAACAAAACCAAACGGCGTACAGTAGTCGGTTTGTTAATTTTTCAACGTTATTTCCGTAGCCGGTAGCGTAACCGCGTTCGTACTCTGAAAAAAGCTGCGCTTTATTAATCATTTCCATCTCGGTGAAAAATTGAATTTTTTAACGGTGCCACTCGAAACGCAACGCGAATGCGTAGCGAGCTACCGTGTTGAAGTTTCACGTCGCCGATGTGTTCGTTTATTCATTCATTGCGAACAAAACATCAAACGGACAGTAACCAACGACCTTAAGCGAGATCTGTTACGAAATTGTACGCGGCAAAAAGTATGAAATGTAAATAAATAATACTCTTCGAACTTATTCCAACAAAAGTGAAATGTAAATGTGATTTAGCATTTGAGGAACTAACGAGTTGGGGCGGGTGATACTCGATTAATTGAAGAGGTATCTTGTTGTCGAGATTAAGAACGACGCGTTCGTTCGTCGTTTTCAACGTGATTATACCGTTGATAGAATTTATCGAGAATGGGGAAGGGAAGCGAGAGATGAAAACCTGTGAAAAGGATCCCGGAGCCGGATCGAGCGGGTTAAACGAATTTACCAAAGTTGCGAATTAAATAACAACTTTAACGAGCAACGGCCTGGTTTAATGCCCGGATAAACTGGCTCGCTTATACGAGACTCGATTCAATCCGTTATTCTCATACTTCTCTGTCTTTCTCATCGTTTGAAAACAAGTCCATCCCTTTCGTTTTGACGCGAGAAACTTTTTTTCAACGCGAGTAAAGCTCTTTTGCACTCGATACTTGTGTCGCCAACTCCTTCAACGCTTTGATCAACTTTTTTTTAATTATCTGGTTACAGTGTGCCGTGGTATCCAGCAATTCGAGGAAATGCCACAGTACACCGAAGTGAATCCCGGCCAGGACGCGAAGTTGGTCTGCCGAGTGATGGGAAAGAGGGGACAGTGCATCTGGCAGAAGGATCAGAAGGTAGGTTTCAAGTTTAACAATAAGACAAACGATAAATCTGCAAGTAGATGTCAATCTCTCTGATTTCAATTATCTCTCAATGTATTGTTCGAAACTTGATTGTGAACTTGACCTTTTTCTGTACAAAGATTGATTCATCATAGGTTTCGGAGATATTATAAAGGACTACTCTTACTATCTACAAACATTCAATTCAGAGTATCTCATCCAGTCATTTCTACATTTAAGAGGGACCGAAGGCTCCTCGATTATACTACAAATGACCTAAACCTACGACGACGACATCATAGTACAAATGCAATGAATGGGTCAAATGGTGTTATGTCTGTTGCTTCCTTCGAACTTGAAACCAAGCAGGATGTTTGAAAAACGTAAGGGACCATTGTCTGAACGGGGTTGTCTATCGCGATTCTGAGTTCATTGTTAACAATATGGCGTAACCTCGAAAACGGGCAACTTTATTCTAGTGCCGGTAAACTTCGTCCCGAGATAAGTTTCTGGTCGAAACGTTGGTACGTTATGCGTCTGTTGACAATAAATACTCGTTCGCTCGCTGAATAGTCGGACTTTAAGTAAAGTACGACGCGTACCNAATGAATGGGTCAAATGGTGTTATGTCTGTTGCTTCCTTCGAACTTGAAACCAAGCAGGATGTTTGAAAAACGTAAGGGACCATTGTCTGAACGGGGTTGTCTATCGCGATTCTGAGTTCATTGTTAACAATATGGCGTAACCTCGAAAACGGGCAACTTTATTCTAGTGCCGGTAAACTTCGTCCCGAGATAAGTTTCTGGTCGAAACGTTGGTACGTTATGCGTCTGTTGACAATAAATACTCGTTCGCTCGCTGAATAGTCGGACTTTAAGTAAAGTACGACGCGTACCGTGTCGCCGGATGCGTTTATAGCAATACAGATGAAACTTTAAACAAGAAGAAAAACTATAAAAAAGTTCCTTCGTTCCGCGATAAAGAATACCCGGGGGGAAATGAAAAAGTTGTATCAGCGAATAACTCAGTATCGATCAAGATATGTGAATGAATTCCAATTTCATACGTCGAAAATGGATAAAAGAGAGACAATAAAAGTATCAGGATTGAACTGCTACGGATTACCAAGAAAACTGTAGAAACGGTTGTCTGCTCCGCGATAAAAGATATCCAAGAGGAGATGAAAAAATTGAATCAACAGTTAGATCAATATCAATCGAGATACATGAATGAATTTCAATTTTATGGTTCGAAAAAGACTGGAGAACATAAAAAGAGAAATGAATACAGTGATATAATGGATCTGGTATCTAGATTGAGAAAAAAAAACCATAGAAAAGAGTTTTTCATATAGGGTATATTGAGAGGGAAATGAAAAAGTTGAACCAATAGACAGATCGATATTGATCAAAATGGAAATGAATAGAATAACGGTAAAGGGAAAATAAATATAGATCCTTTACACAGATTAAGAAGGAAATGTAACGTTAGGCTTAAAGTGGACCTTTTTTGTACGTCCATGCGTACGTCCACGGACATTTAAATATCCGTTACAGACGTTCAAAGTATGTACAATGGACGTCCGCGTGCTTATTGAGTATATTGATGAATTTCGAATTTGATGTACTTTTGTCTCCGATTGTACCTCCAGAACATCCTTAAGCGTGCGCCGTGGGCTGCCCACTTTCGACGACAACGCGCGAGCTGGGCTGGCCAATTGTTTTTGAATGGTGAGAGAGGCGACAGATAACGTCAAAAGTCAGTAGTAACGTNATTGAGATCAACCTTTACACTGTGCAGGGAACGTTCAAAGATTCTTAATTCTAAGTCACTAGCAGTATGGATTAAAATCTTTTTTTTTAAACTGCGTATATTCTCACCTGATAAATCTTACGAATCTGCATTTTTTTATAAAGGATTGCTTTAAATTCAATTATATTACAATAAATAGAATAAACATCTATTTGGATAAAAACCTGTACGCTATTATCAATCGCCCACCCGACATCAATATGAATTCTGTAAATTCTTCTTGAATGTTATCACTACCAGTAATTCACACCAAACATCATAATAAGTAAGGCAAAATAAATATTGATAAAACGTGTACACACATTTTATGCACATACGCATGCAATATTCAATTAAATCGCATTTTGTATGAAAAATAAATGTATTGAATAAACGTAAANATTAAGAACGACGCGTTCGTTCGTCGTTTTCAACGTGATTATACCGTTGATAGAATTTATCGAGAATGGGGAAGGGAAGCGAGAGATGAAAACCTGTGAAAAGGATCCCGGAGCCGGATCGAGCGGGTTAAACGAATTTACCAAAGTTGCGAATTAAATAACAACTTTAACGAGCAACGGCCTGGTTTAATGCCCGGATAAACTGGCTCGCTTATACGAGACTCGATTCAATCCGTTATTCTCATACTTCTCTGTCTTTCTCATCGTTTGAAAACAAGTCCATCCCTTTCGTTTTGACGCGAGAAACTTTTTTTCAACGCGAGTAAAGCTCTTTTGCACTCGATACTTGTGTCGCCAACTCCTTCAACGCTTTGATCAACTTTTTTTTAATTATCTGGTTACAGTGTGCCGTGGTATCCAGCAATTCGAGGAAATGCCACAGTACACCGAAGTGAATCCCGGCCAGGACGCGAAGTTGGTCTGCCGAGTGATGGGAAAGAGGGGACAGTGCATCTGGCAGAAGGATCAGAAGGTAGGTTTCAAGTTTAACAATAAGACAAACGATAAATCTGCAAGTAGATGTCAATCTCTCTGATTTCAATTATCTCTCAATGTATTGTTCGAAACTTGATTGTGAACTTGACCTTTTTCTGTACAAAGATTGATTCATCATAGGTTTCGGAGATATTATAAAGGACTACTCTTACTATCTACAAACATTCAATTCAGAGTATCTCATCCAGTCATTTCTACATTTAAGAGGGACCGAAGGCTCCTCGATTATACTACAAATGACCTAAACCTACGACGACGACATCATAGTACAAATGCAATGAATGGGTCAAATGGTGTTATGTCTGTTGCTTCCTTCGAACTTGAAACCAAGCAGGATGTTTGAAAAACGTAAGGGACCATTGTCTGAACGGGGTTGTCTATCGCGATTCTGAGTTCATTGTTAACAATATGGCGTAACCTCGAAAACGGGCAACTTTATTCTAGTGCCGGTAAACTTCGTCCCGAGATAAGTTTCTGGTCGAAACGTTGGTACGTTATGCGTCTGTTGACAATAAATACTCGTTCGCTCGCTGAATAGTCGGACTTTAAGTAAAGTACGACGCGTACCGTGTCGCCGGATGCGTTTATAGCAATACAGATGAAACTTTAAACAAGAAGAAAAACTATAAAAAAGTTCCTTCGTTCCGCGATAAAGAATACCCGGGGGGAAATGAAAAAGTTGTATCAGCGAATAACTCAGTATCGATCAAGATATGTGAATGAATTCCAATTTCATACGTCGAAAATGGATAAAAGAGAGACAATAAAAGTATCAGGATTGAACTGCTACGGATTACCAAGAAAACTGTAGAAACGGTTGTCTGCTCCGCGATAAAAGATATCCAAGAGGAGATGAAAAAATTGAATCAACAGTTAGATCAATATCAATCGAGATACATGAATGAATTTCAATTTTATGGTTCGAAAAAGACTGGAGAACATAAAAAGAGAAATGAATACAGTGATATAATGGATCTGGTATCTAGATTGAGAAAAAAAAACCATAGAAAAGAGTTTTTCATATAGGGTATATTGAGAGGGAAATGAAAAAGTTGAACCAATAGACAGATCGATATTGATCAAAATGGAAATGAATAGAATAACGGTAAAGGGAAAATAAATATAGATCCTTTACACAGATTAAGAAGGAAAACTATAAAAAGGTTTTTGTGTTTCGCGATACGCTAGGGAACAGTGTAAAAAGAATCAGCAAATAGATCGATGTACAATCGGTATTCGCGAATGAATTTTAATCCCATGGTTTCACGGGTAGAAAAATGAAAGGAGGAAACAAACACGGCGATACGGTCGAGCTGGTACATCATAGATTATCGGTCGTATAAACCGAGAAAGAGGCCGGTAGTGTTTCATCCGCGCTGAGCACGGATATTACCTTTTAAATTAACAAATCCGCGGGCTCGATAAACCGCGGTATCGCCCATATTGGTGGTCGTGTAAATCCACTGCAAACATAGGCTCAGTATAGCTGAAATCCTCGAGTAAAATTGAAAGTCAAAACGGTAATGTTGTTTTCATTATATTCCGTCCATGCCGGTGGCAATGGCAATACTAGTAAAAACACTAAAAACTTTTTAACGAAGATGTGTTACACAGAACAAAATGCGCGAGATTGGCGATAGCCTTTTTTTTAACAAACTGTAAATTTACATTTGCTTGATATTTCATTCATATTTAAATTGCAAGCCAATTCTTTTGTCCATTTTTCATTTTTTTTACAAAGTAAAATAACATTTAGTCTTCAGGATTTTCTTTATTTTATTACTACTGTTGTTAATAATTATATAACTTTTGTATTTAAATCTTTTACTATCATGCTAATACAAATACGAATATCAGTTATAAGTGCTTTAATTTAATTACAATTCACGCAGACTGACGTTAATAGCAGCGATTTGTGGATTCTTCGAAATTCTCGCAGCAGAATTTTTATGCCGGTGCATACGTTGCCGGATAAATTGCCAGGCGAATATGTCTACGGTGTACTACGGTTTAAAAGAAAGCGTAATGCTTTGGCATTCATACCACTTGGCGTCGGGCAGGCGATCCGTTTAAAAAAATTTTTTAATTAAATCCGGGCGAGCCACTCTTTCACGGACGCCTACATTTTTTTCGCAACAAATCTCGAGTTAGAACCGAGACGAGTGCGCCGTGGACCACCTCATTTACTTACAATTGCCTACTTAAAGCCCTCGGCGAACCGTCTCCGTATTTTTCTCGAAGCAAATCCGAAAAGAGTTTGAAAAGATAACTTACGCTCGAACGACCATTTCCAGATCACGTTGGCTCGTGTTAAGTGTTTACTCTTGACTAAATCCAAGTTACATTCGAAGGGCGACAACCTTTCCTAGTTGAGACTGGTTTCTGTTACCTTAGAAAGGTGCACAAATTGCACGCAATTACTCCTATGCAACGTTTAATGTATACCGATGCAGATTTTAATGCATTTAATGCCATTCAAAAAATTGGGGACTTCCTTTCGTGGAAAAATACTTGTACTTTTTTTAATACTGTACTTAATGTTGCTTTCATTTTTCATCACTTGTTTTTTTCTACACTAAAAATATCAGAGTAATTAGAATAAACCAGGTGCAGACACGTTAGAATCTGCAATTTATATTTGGACACATAGAGTTTCTCTGTGGTAAGTGCGACCAAACTTTTGACCCGCGGTTGCACCGGGGGACAGAGGTATACGTGAGAGGAAAGTTTTGCATGGTTTTATGTCAGCCACGTGTGTCTGTGGTGGCGAACGTCTATTTATCAGGGTGGTATTTGATTGAAATTGTAGAAACATAGAAAACAGCGAACAGATAAAAATAAATGGAACAAGAATCGACTCGAGAGTTCAGTCGAACATTTAAGCCGGCAGAAAGTGGAATTGGCTTTTAACAGAAGACTCAATTTTCTCGAAACAGATTTGCATCGTTCTTTGTGGCGTCTCGCGTGCCGCGCCGCACGCCGCCGCCGTGGTCACCACTGGTCGACCGGTCCTCGTACGGTACCCTTTGTACGACATCGCCGCGCGAAACGAATTGATCAAGAGCAATTTCATAAATCGGAAAGCATCTACCGCGAGCATTTAGATNTCGACCGGTCCTCGTACGGTACCCTTTGTACGACATCGCCGCGCGAAACGAATTGATCAAGAGCAATTTCATAAATTGGAAAGCATCTATCGCGAGCATTTAGACGAAAAATCACCGTCGGAATTGTACGAAGGACGGAAACTATTCACATAGACCATTGGACAGAATTTTCACCGAAGGATATTTGGAAAAAAACAGCTGAGTCGACGATCTTCGAGACTTCCGTTTCTCTGAAGAAAGAGTGGCATCATCTTAGGATCGAAGATGGGAGTAGAGAAAGGGGGAACATCTAAGCGAACCAGCGGCGAAGAAAAGGCTCAAGGACATCAGACGTTGAACAATAATCGTCCGTCTACAGTCTCGGCCGTCGGTGACACTCGGCTTCATTATCGTCGTTATCGTTAATCCCAGGGAAGCAACTTTTTATTCCGGCCGCGCAACTCCTTTCACTTCTGTTCCGTCCCGTTTCATTCCGTTACGTTTCTCCAGCCCCTTTACTCCGGCCTCTCTTCGCGTAATCGCCTTTTCCTTGTAATTAAATTCTTCATAGTCCCGCTCGGACGATAAAAGAACCGAGGCCAACAATTCGGCGTATCCGCTGCGCTTTTTCATAAAGTTTTATCCTTAGATGAACGATTATACAAAATTATGCAAATTTTATTTTTGACGTTTGTCTCAAAAATGTAATATCGAAACATGAGTTGCATAATGTTCCATTGTATATTTTATACATATAAAAAATATAATATTAGTTTAAAATTCATGACAGTTAAAATATGTGCATATTAAATACTGCTAAATTTCGCCTTTTCGTAATAAATACCTTTTAAGAATTAAGTTCGTAAAAACATAACATAAAACGTTTGAACCGTACTTTTATTACTATATTTAAAGGGTAAAANAATGTTCCATTGTATATTTTATACATATAAAAAATATAATATTAGTTTAAAATTCATGACGGTTAAAATATGTGCATATTAAATACTGCTAAATTTCGCCTTTTCGTAATAAATACTTTTTAAGAATTAAGTTTGTAAAAACATAACATAAAACGGTTGAACCGTACTTTTATTACTATATTTAAAGGGTAAACGAAATGTATGCTTCTTAAGTGCGTTTTATACGAGATTTCGTCTCGCATAAAATTCCATTCACCGCGGAGACGGCAACGAACAAATTATCGAGTGGCGCGTCGATTCCGTTACGCCTTTTCACTTCATGAGGCCACTCAGCGGATGATCGAGTCGAGTACCCTG
The DNA here is from genome assembly GCA_019453355.1 of Ceratina japonica. Lineage (NCBI taxonomy): Eukaryota > Metazoa > Arthropoda > Insecta > Hymenoptera > Apidae > Ceratina > Ceratina japonica. Next base: position 165,743 of record SMSR01015773.1, read on the forward strand.
AATTTTCCTATCGGAGATGAGTTGATTAACGCGATGATTCAGGCGACAGTTGGCGGTTTTCAATTTACATTAAATTTACGTCAAACCTCTCGTCGTGAATTAAATATTTTATTGGAATATCGGAATTTTTTTTATCGATGTTTTTACCTCGCAGCTTAAGAGTGACAATTTGTTATTGAGAGCGTCCACTGATGGGCCCGAGGATCGTTAATATAATTTGTACCCAAATTTGAACACGGCTTAAGTACCCTTCAAAAAAGTGATCGTTAAAATTTTGTTCAATATAGATATTTTACCAAAGGATACGGAATTCAGGCTTCAATTTAAAATAGCGAATAAAATGTAGTAAAATGCAATTTTATATGGGTGCTGCTTTATGGTGTACCTCACGTTACGATTCACGTCCGTGTACGAGATATGACGTTGTCTCATGATTTTCAGCCACTAAAGTAGTTCGAAACGCAAGGTATAGAGATAAACGGATAGAAGATGGACGCGACTCAATGGGCCCGATCCTTCTTGTGGAACGAGTGGTCAAGAGTATCCCTGCTGTCTAGAGACCAAGTATTGGAGATGTCGTAGCTCATGAATAACAGTCACGGTTTTTTCACGACTTCTCAATGATTTCCCTATATATCTTTGGAACTATGGCACTGAATTGCCCGCGTTTAACTATTGAAAGTCATGGATAATCGCCACGATGCCGTTTTGTCGACGATATACGGACGGAAATCGTAATGTGAATACTCCATTATACAGGTGCTCTTTTCCAGCGAAGAAATTTCAGCTTGGAAAATTCGTCGGGTGGGCGACAACAAGAAACGAGTGTCGGCGAATTAAAATATAAATCTGCTACAGTCTGCAGCAGGAGTTTTTTTCTCCCGGACGCCCCCCCGTATTGTCGAGCGACGGGTCAAGAGCCGCAATTTTTCTGGCGTTCGCGCCAGCAAATTACGCTTTCCGGGAAGCTGGGTCACGAGGAAAATGCTTTTGGCCGCCGCCACCGCGTACTGAAATTCGTAAGAGGGGGAGTAGGGGGGCACGTAACCGCCCCTTAATCTTTCCTTCCTTCCTTCCTTCCTTTCCCCGCGCTTCTCCTTTTCACTCGTTCGCGATAAATTTTTCTCACGACACAGCTCGTCCCGCGGGGTATAAACAAACGCGTTAACGCGATCGCGGAACACGAGTAAAAAGGATCTCAGGCAAAAAGTGTTTCTTTCTGAAAAGATTTAATGCCGGACGATTTTATTATGGCAATTGTGAAGCTAAACGCGGCGTTCGGGCTCGTTTCCGGCGGATTTCTTGCGCCACTTCCGTTCCTTTCCGTCTCGTCCGAATCGCGTCCACCGTGTTTCCGTCCCCGGGAGCTTCGACTTTCTTTCGACAAGTTAGACGCCGCCGCCGCCGCCGCCGCCGTCTCGTCGACGCGCGTTGGTTATGCATAACGAAAAAGTTGCCTCGCTGACAGAATAAATGGGAGCGAGGGGCTGGTTCTGTAGTATGCTGCGAGCGTGTCTCTAAATTGAAGTCGTTACAACGCCTCGACTGAAAAAAACTCCAACAGGCCGGCTCGGGGATGAAAAGCCGTTCCCGTATTCGAGCAAGAAGCAGCGCGAGTGGGACGGAGGGTGACGGAGGGACGGAAATCGTCCGAGAAGCGAAAAAGAAGGCGTAGAACCGTGCGACGAAAGCGCCGGGAAAAGACGCGGGCAAATCTTTTGACCGGGCCGACCCCTGGGAATTGAAGCTTTAATGCAATTTCTCCTTGTTACGCGTATTTTAACCCGACGTGCTCTTCTTAAAACGAGCGTCCGTCTCACTGGTAGATGAAGAACGCTGCGCGTCGCTTTCTTGTCTACAGCTTCATCTAGCTAGTCCAGAAATAATTTTAAATTACCTCGACAATTGTTTGAGGCGCAGTTGTAATTAGTTCCAATTTGTTGAATTTTTTTAACAGCGTTTCAGACACATTTCTGTTTCGTGTACAAGTGCCAATTAAATATAAATGCCATTTTCTTACGCATTTTGCACTAACTATCTCATGCACCTACATACAATGAAATACGCTGACAATTGTTATAAATGATTAATATGAAAATCTGTTACAATACAATTATTTCAATTTTCTGTAAACATACAATTATGCAATAATTTTACATTACAGCTGTTTGTGAAAATGTTTCTAAACCTGGGTATAATTAAAGAGAGTAACGGGATTCACGGCGAGGTCCGCTGTCGGATAAGATAGAGACAGTCGTTCGTGTCTTTGTTATCACTCGACGCACGGGCTGCCGTTTCTTAGATTGAAAAGTCTTCCTTTGAAGCTCTGTTTCTTTGCCATTTCTTTTTATCCATCCCTCATTTCCATCAATTAAGAAGAGAAAAACGCGTTAATGTGTTACGCGTCTGGTGCAAAATGATATGCAAAGCATTCATCGCATAAAGGATACGGTTAAAGAAGCATGAAAATGAAATAATGAAGTTAAAAATAATATCAGAGGTAGTTCGTTTTCATAATGTACATTAAAAGCTTTCATTTATAAAGTGTATATCTTTCTACCAGTACGATTGATATTTATTATATCATTACTTATCATTAATCTATTTATGATCGAATACATCTTCACTATTCAAATAGGTACACATTACGAACAATCAACAATAATTTGCATACAGATTTCGTTGACGCTTAACCCAATTATTATTATACAGGGTATCGCAGAATGCACGACTTCCCTCTGAGCGTGTGAAAGATGATGAAATTCTAAGTTTCACGTTCCTCTCCCATTTTTTTCTAACGAAGTTATTAACAAAATGGGATGTCGGAGTCGGACTGGCACGAAGTGGGAGGCGGCGCAAGGCATCGCATTTTGGAAGACTGTATGCATAGTAATTACAGTAATTATAATTAAAGTATTATACGTGCTAATTAAAATAATTGGATGCTCTTTCAATTGGTTTTCACACGATCGCCGCACACGTACAATTATATTTGACCAATACACAGCAGGAATACAAATGCTTGAGAATGAAATCATCTATTGAAGTANGGTTTTCACACGATCGCCGCACACGTACAATTATATTTGACCAATACACAACAGGAATACAAATCATCTATTGAAGTGAATATCGATAATTGGAAAATCGATGAGCCGAGAAAAACGGAACAAATTTGTGGAAAATAGTTGGTCAAATGGCGTTTCCTCCAATCGTGATGTCATTAACCCGGATTACCGGCAGAAATTAATATTCAAATTAATGTTCAGAAGTCAGCGACGCGTGTATACATAGTATAAGCAATACCGATCGATTCAACGGAGCGGGATCGTGCGTGTAATGAGAAGCCTCCGCGGCGTAAACTCGGCTGCCCCTAATATTAACGGAAAATGATTATGAAAACGTATTTATATATATGTGTGTGTATACGCCNGATTCAACGGAGCGGGATCGTGCGTGTAATGAGAAGCCTCCGCGGCGTAACCTCGGCTGCCCCTAATATTAACGGAAAATGATTATGAAAACGTATTTATATATATGTGTGTGTATACGCCATACGCGGTACGGTGCCAGTGTCGATATTCTTGAAAACACCCGAAGCCCCTGTCGGCATTTACGTGGGTGTATCTCCCAGCGACATTTCCTCTAATCCAGATGTCATTAAAGCGGATTACCCGCAGCGAATTAATATGCAAATTAATGCACGCACCGGTTTTATATAACCAACCGGTATCTCATATGATATTGCGCGAACCTCTGGGTTCACTAGTCCTACCACGCGCGCTGTATCGATAACCATTCTCTTCTCCTTCTAACTATGCAAATTAAAAGTGAGCTCCAAAAAAAGTGACATATCCACGAGAAGATTCATAGATAAACCACGTGCATATTTTTACATAGATTATATAGGTAACGACTGTAATTAGTGTTATAGTGTTCAAGCTGTTAATCATCCACGTGAACTTATTTAGGTTCTCTAGTTCTAATGTCATACATATCACGTACTGTACAATAAACGTACTTTTATAAATAAATAACAGGCAATATGCAAAAGTTTAATCCAAGGGATCTTATGACGACACTGACTCGATTCAGTATTTCAATAATTTAGAATTCGTTAATTTATAGATATTTATTAAAACTCTTCACTCATAATGGAGGGACGTATGCACATATACATAGCAAAAGAGGCGCACGAAGTTGAGAGGTAGCGGAGTCTCTTGAAACGCATTTAGCCGAGAGCGACGCGACCACAATAACGCCGCGAACACCGCCGCGGAAAAGATTAAATGATAAATTTCCAAAGCAACCGGGCGACCACTCGACCGCCACTTATCCGTCCACTTTGTGCCACGCGACCCCCTTTTTGTTTACTGCCTCGAGGCAACGTGAAAACCGGCTCTTCTTTATACCGGTACCCATACCCATGCCGGTCCTTATTATTTGGAGACAACTACTACAAACCACCGTGAAGCACACTTGTCCTCCCGTCGCGTCGCTGAATGTATAATTAATATGAGCAATTAGCTAAAAGCGATTGGTTCCTGCCGATTTCTTTTTGTATACTGAAGTTAAGAATGTGAATGGCAGCTTATTTAACCTTGCATAACGTAAACCAATCCATTCTCCTTAAATATTTTATTATGATAGTAGGAATATCAATTAGAAACGAGAAAAAGACTACATTCTAAAACTCTTTTATCTATGTATACACGAATATTAATAAATGGAATCATAACTTAATACAATGATTCTCGACTCGATTTTTATTGTGTTAATTTTCTTTATGGGAACCAAATCCGAAAATAGTAATAAATTTATGCTTCATGCGTTAACTTAGTGACACATACTAGATGACTTAACGGTACCTGTACGTATATGTACATTGGACATTTTTTATTGGCCTCATAGTAGTGCCATTGTAAAATACAATCGGCGCAAATTCAAGTACAGCCGCAAGAATTTTTTCTTTCTGTCGAAAGAGCACTTTTACCGTGAATGCATTAATTAAAGAGGGTAGAAAACTCGCGTTACTTGCGATTTCGCGGCTCGCGTGCTTCGGATAGTTCGTGCGAGGCTGCCGATTATATCTCGTCTCGGTTCCAGGGTAGCGGATCTCGCCTCCGACGCTGTAAGAACCGATTAAAAAGAAGCGGGAGTGGAAGGGAGCGCGGGGTCGCCGAGAAACGGCGGAAATTGAAATAATTTCAACCGCTTCTCCCATGGTATTACGGCTCGGCTTGGCTTTCAAACTCTTTCGGTTTCGAGGCGCGCCGGCAATTTTCTGAACGCGTTTCCCCTTCGGTAACATTGATATCCCTCGGTGTTCGAGGCTAACTTTTCTTTCCGACTTTTCTAACAATTTCATTACTATAATACGACGTTCTACGTATTGCCTTATTGTATATACATATGTTTAAAGCAAAATTTTTAAGAGAGGAGTTTAATTTGTTAAGTTATACGTATTGTTCCCCATATGTATAATGGAAATTACTGTAATTTATTTCATGATATTTTATTATTATATTAACCCCTTGCCATACACGTTGTAAAGGGTACTTTTATAACATCTCTTAATCATGCATCATACCTGTAGCCCGACTAGCTCTAGACTCTAGAATAGACATGTCCAACTCATTTCTCCCTNAGCGGATCTCGCCTCCGACGCTGTAAGAACCGATTAAAAAGAAACCGGAGTGGAAGGGAGCGCGGGGTCGCCGAGAAACGGCGGAAATTGAAATAATTTCAACCGCTTCTCCCATGGTACTACGGCTCGACTTGGCTTTCAAAGTCTTTCGGTTTCGAAGCGCGCCGGCAATTTTCTGGACGCGTTTCCTCTTCGGTAACATTGATATCCCTCGGTGTTCGAGGCTAACTTTTCTTTCCGACTTTTCTAACAATTTCATTACTATAATACAACGTTCTACGTATTGCCTTATTGTACATATGTTTAAAGCAAAATTTTTAAGAGAGGAGTCTAATTTGTTAAGTTATACGTATTGTTTCCCATATGTATAATGGAAATTACTGTAATTTATTTCATGATATTTTATTATTATATTAACCCCTTGCCCTACACGTTGTAAAGGGTACTTTTATAACATCTCTTAATCATGCATCATGCCTGTAGCCCGACTAGCTCTAGACTCTAGAATAGACATGTCCAACTCATTTCTCCCAACTGTAATACCTCTCCCCACCTCGCCCAATAATCACAGCAACACAGCGGACCATAATGCGCTCACACTACTTAACGCATCCCTACCTAGGCATCCCGTTGAAGGTCATGTCCCCGCGCGAGACACGTTGGACATGTCTGCTCTAGAACATCTCTGAGACGTTTTGTTTACATTTGGCACGGCCGCTCCAACACGTGTCTGACACGTTTTGTATATGCTTGGCCCGGTAGACTTATCACGTCTCTGATACGTCATTGGAAGCTAAGGGGTTAAGGTAGTTCTACACCAAAACGACTTAACGATTAGAAAAATCTGAAATTTAGCGTATGAGTAGGTTTTAGTTAAATAATGACTCAGTTAAATTTTGGTGAACTTTTAGAGCTTAAGAAAAAAGTAATAAAGATTTCAATTCAAATCGTTTTTCGCAAATATCTAAGTGCCTATTGGTCGGACGACGTATATACATCAGATCGAAATTGTAGATCGATAAATTCTCTACAACAATCGTTCTTGACATTTTTTGCCTGCGAGCGACTGTTTTCAAAATAACACGCGGTAAAACTTTGGATAAACTGAAGTTTCCAAAAACATTACGTATGCGGCTTGCCTTCGAAAGCTTCAACTTTTGCCGCGTGTTAGTTTGAAAACAGTTGGTCGCAGGCAAAAAACGTCAAGAATAATTGTTGAAGAGAATTTATCAATCTATAATTTCGATCTGATGCATATTCGTCGTCAGACCAATAGAAACTTAGATATTTACAAAAAACGATTTCAATTAAAATCTTTCTAACTTTCTTATCAAGCACTAAAAGTTCACCAAAATTTAGCTGAGTCATTATTTAACTAAAACCTTCTCATACGCTAAATTTCATATTTTTCTAATCGTTAAGTCGTTTTGCTATAGAACTACCTTAACAGATAATATGACATGATATAATTATAACAGTATAGTAAAGTAAGTGCAAAAGTTAAAAATTAAAATATAAAAGTTATGATAGTATAGTAAATACAAAAGTAAATAAACGCGAGCGGAATCGATTAATTGAGTAATTACTTGTTGAGAGTCGAATTTCATTATTACTTTGTTGCCAACTTCCTCAGACTTATAAATTGTTTCGTAGATGCTTCTCCGATCGAGTTTCATTACGGGATGATTAAACAGGAAGAACGGCACAGTGTATCTTAATATCCCTGATCCACTCCTCGATATACCTATATACACACATATTTACCCTTCGGATCTCTCGAATCGGGTAACTATACGTATAGGGATAAACTTATTTACATGGGACCGGTATTCCTCTTCGTCACCTAACTTACTATTGTAACTCACGGTTAAATGTAAATACGGTACGGAGCTTATACACATATTTGCTTGTATCGTATTCGTCTGGTTTCGCTGATTCCCATGATGACGTTAAATAGAAATATGCGATATTAAGAGTATTTTACACTCAACAGGAAATAACTCGTATATTTATACATATACCTTAGAAGTGTATGAAAAATTACTTCTACCTCGTTGTCTAACAAGCTAAGATAACATACTAACAGATATTAAGTAAAACATATTATATAATAACGTTGTAAATGTGTAAATTGACACACATACATTGCAAATATTCTAAATGTGATAAGGTAGAAAATAGTTAATAGTGAACGAATATTCATAAATGAAAATGAGATTTAGAACAAGTTTCACGCGACTTACAAAGGATAATGACATGAATACGTGTAAAGCTGCTTAAGAATAGGATTTCCACTTGTAACTGGTTTTGTTGGTAAGGGTTTATATCGCGTTACCGCGTTGGGCAAAAAGCTAGCAACCCTTTTTTGGAATAGCTGATCCTGAAACAAGATCGTCTACGGAAGCCGCGATTTATATACCCCTTTGCGATCTCTCGTTACTTTCTCTCTCGCGCACGTTTTTACTCCAAACTTAACGGCTGATCCTTCTTTTTCGGACTCCCTCACTAGAAAGTGAATATATATGAAAGCTATAAATAACGAGCGGGATAATTTTCCTGGCGAGATCCGACCTCTCTTGTTTACGATCCCTTGGGTACCTTCTTACGTGCTCCGCACCGCGAAAATTCTTTCGTTCTTATTCATATCTGTTCCGAGAGTCTCATTCTTCCCTTCGTAGTTTACACCACCGAAAGTAAAAAAAAAAACTAGCCCAAGCTACTTTTATATTTACTTTGATAAAATACTGTTTATAATTTAATAAAATTGGATTAACGCTAATGTTAGGAAAGATTACTAAAGAGTGGCAACGCTTGTGTTAAAGCGCGGCCCGAAAAAAGGGCTCAAGGGGGTTCGAACCGGCAAGATAGATTCGGCAGATTTATGAAATCCCACAGAATGAAAGTTTCGGCGCATACCGAGTTTCAGATTCACCGATGATTTTTTTCCAGCACGACAGGTTATAGGTGTCTAGGCATTTCGTAGTTGTTTTAAAAAAGTGGGAAGCAGTAAAGTTATTCTTTTTACAGCTGTATTTTACTGCATTTTACCCCAAAAATACCTTTTTGGACTGGACCGACGATAGTTTTGCTTGATGTTTCTTATTTCTCGGGCCAGCGTATCTTACTTACATTAGAGGGAAACCCTAAGGAGTCGGTATTAAATATGGTCGCAATCTTCTATAAGGCTGCCAGTAAGTCTTTAGTAACCTCTCGTCGGTGATGTTAGACATTAAAGATAATTACGTTACTACTAATTTTCTATTTTACTTACTTTATATAGGTAATTATTTTATTACTATAGAGAGAAAATCGAGATTTTTTTCATGTGCATTATACGATGGAACACTTCTTTACAAGGAATTTACTTGGTGATAATCACGATGAGGAATTAAATTTTTTGTTGCCACATTCGGTAGCGTTGCATTAGTAATGAACAGCGGGAGCCGGTTTCCAATGGGAGCGCGGGAGCAGTTGCAGTTTATTATTCAACGGCAGTGGTACAATAACACAATGGGAAATCCTCTCGCGATGATTATTTGCACCGTGGTAGATAAAGGCGACGCGCGCCTCAGGACAAGAAGAATAATGAGTTGCTGGCGCGTTGACGTTAACCGTGTTGCTAGACGCGTACGCAATTACACGGATATTAGCGTCTTACCCATACTCTTGCGTACGTATATTAGTCTTTCTCGTAGATTTTTTATCTGTTCACGTCAAACACGAATTTTGTTCGTACTAAGTACTTGATACTATTACAAGCGAATCGTTCTTCTTTACCCAGTCGTGCACTTATAATCTTAATTACATCAAATACTCCACTTTCCGAGAATAAGAACTAATCAATTAAACATTGATGAAACTGTCCTCCAGTACAGAACAAATGATACGTGAATTGCCATGCAATCTTATTGATCGTAATTCCAATTGAAAGTTCATGGCGTTCCCTGTATTTACTTATGGGACAACAGAAGCATATTCATGAATCACGAGGACACGAAAATTTCGAATACCGAGGAACCGATGCGCGGAGCACGATGCGAGGAGACAAATAATGTCGAAGAAGGTGAAGGAAATGGAAGAGGGATCAGAGGGCGAGTCAGCGTCACCGGCGTCATTCATTTAAAGGATTAAAATCCGTGCACCGGCTCGCGCCGGGGATGTACGAGCGTTCACTTACTTAACGTGGGAAGGACCCTTATTCCCTTTTCTTCCCTGTCCTATCTTCGTTCCACGGCAACTCAAGTCCGCCACCGGCTCTTCCATCTTTCCCCGTTTCGCCTCGCTCTGTGTTCTCCGGAGAGAGGCCGCGACCAGCAATCAGCGTAATGCACCCGCAGACACACTCCCCTGACCCCTTTGTAGCCCGCCCACTCGATCCACACAGTCGCGACGTGCACCCGCGCTCGCATGTGTGTGCGCGCAACGTACGAGAGGAGCGCCGCGGCTGTACCCTGTGGGCCAAAGGCCCTGATAACGCGAGAGAGCTTTGGAGTAATGCAGACGCAATGGCAATCTCTTCGAGAGCAACGAAATAGATCGGCAGGACGTGGATCGATGCGAAAACCGGCCCATCCTCTTCGCCGCGAAAACTTGAAACGCTTCTATNGGCCAAAGGCCCTGATAACGCGAGAGAGCTTTGGAGTAATGCAGACGCAACGGCAATCTCTTCGAGAGCAACGAAATAGATCGGCAGGACGTGGATCGATGCGAAAACCGGCCCATCCTCTTCGCCGCGAAAACTTGAAACGCTTCTACCCCTCTCCTTGGCCACTTCTATCGCTCGAAACCTCACCCCCTCCGTCAAATCTACCGCGCCGCGAATTCGCCTTCTCTATCTTTTCTTCCCTGGCCTCGGTAGGCCTTCTCGGTTCCGACGAAAAAGTTGTTAACTTCGAGATTCATTGCCAACTCTTTCGAGGTATGAGTAGCGACGGAAGTCCGGTGGAAAGGAGGAGGAGAGCGGCTGGTTCGTGGCGAGTTGAAACGAACGTAAAAGGCGCAGCAGAGGGTCGGAATTTTCTCTCCGGGGGTAAAAAGAGGCGAGGTAGAAACGCGGAGGGTGAAAAGCGGCGCCGTGCCGCGGTGCACGGGGAACGGTAGCTGTCGGGGAAAGAGGCGAGGTGGGAGTTCTGGTAATCCGGTGAAGGCGATTTCGTACACCTATTTCGCTAAAGTGATTCCGTGCCTTCGAAGGATTTGACTTTTCAACGGGAATCAAGACCGTGCGCCTTCCAGTTCCGGTTGTAAAACGTTGAGAACGTTGCAGTTCCTCTTTCCAGGGAATGCAGAAGGCGCATCGTTCCTTTCTAATTCCGGAATTACATACGTACCACGTCACTGTCCCGTGGAAAATCCTTTCTCGTGCCGGCGCGGCGGCGTCGCCTGAACGATCAGAACTTTCCTCTGGCTGGGGATTTCAAGTTTAATCGAACGACCCGCGCCTCCGTGAATCGTGCTTTTAATTCGAAAACAACAGAGGAACTGTTTGCTCTCACAGAAACTGAATTAAATTTGTTATATCGAACCGTAATTTTTAAAAACATGTTTCATTAAATATGTCAATCACCTTTCGATTTAAAAGAGATGAGAGAAACTCCATTCTGCAGAGCCAGTAGCTTAATTAAATCGTTGCTTTTCTGTATATTTTATAATTACATTA
>SMSR01015773.1:177462-204081 GCA_019453355.1 Ceratina japonica
TATTACTACTTGATTTATCCTAAATGATGATTTAAGGCATTTAATTTATTTTTTAATTTCGCACATAGATTGTTATTTTCAAATATTCGATGTACAAAAAATTTATACTAATAAGAAAGACAGTAAAGTATGATATAGTAGTCAAATATGGGTTTTTATCTTAACAATTCTGAAACTGGCATTGAGGATCAGGGAAACCTGTGCAAATATGCAGTTTCTATTCAGCGAAAAGCGACAATCGCTAATCAATGTGTGTTAAGCAGCTTTTACGGATAATAAAAATATTAATTCGCAAATTATAATTTGAAACTCTATTGCGCGCTGTTCGTCAAAGTGTTACCACGTAATCATCAAGAGCCATGCTTCTCGTTGTCGTTTTTCATTGTCATTACATTCCCATTGTGAGAAAATTGACGCGTCACCCGCTCGGCACAGCGAATTGTAAAATCGTGATGAAACCAGGTAACCGAAAAATCCGAACGCGAGCAAATTCCGCGTACGATCGAGCGATAAGTATTACTCGTGTTGCGTTACAACATTTACCATAGACGAGCTTTGGAAATCGCGATCGAAGTATATCGTTTATCCATATATAATCGACTGTTTTTATCTTTCCGCGTTCATACCTAGCTAGCTAAAAGCTTTTATCAGTAATTATCCTAATCAAGCGCGATATATCCTGACGAAAACTGTCTCTCTTATCACAACCAATTTTTACAAGAATTTATCTGGAGCAAAAAAGGTATCAACTAAGAAAAAGCGCTTAATTATCAACATTTATAACTTACTTGAATTCGTTTAACAACATTTATAAGAAACATGTATGAGCAATATTTTCGTTAAATTTTAACACGGATGAAATTGAATCTTTTTACAAATTATCTTCTTAGAAGTACAATATTATCTTAGAAATATTGGCAACACCGTGAAAAGTTAACAAAACGAAGCAATCGCAGATGACCGAACCTGCGAGAGGTCTTAATCAAGCGTTTAAATAAGTGCAATGATAACGGGATGGAAACAGCAGTCGCGTGTCTCCGGATATCCGACGGGACGACGGTGCGACAGCCAAATTAACCTCTGCTAATTTTCTCATTCTAGTCAGCCCTCGGCGACCGCAGATAGAGTACGCGGATCGTCTAATTCTACCCGGCAGCAACGTGACAGCCCGAGCAGGTGAGATCGCTACGCTCACTTGCAGAGCGCGGTATGGGAATCCTTCGCCTCTAATTAAATGGTTCGTAATTGTTGCACCGTAGATTCTCTCCGTACTCTACTTAACTACTCCATCTCTACCACACCATCCGCCGATCCGCCCACCCCCATTTTCCGTCGCGGTCTTTTTAATCCCCCTTTCCATAGCCGCAGCCTCGAAACCGCGCCATCGATTAGTCCTATCGATTTCGTTACGTACTCCTCGCTGAAGAATAGGATGGTATTCGTATTCGAGGACATTGTGTACATTGCAGATTTCCTCCTTAAACTACTTGGATTTCACAAGTAAATAATGAATAAACATTACTTAGATTTAAAACTTAATGATGATTTTACTACCAAAAATTGTATGTTTCCCACACAAAAAAAAATACAATATAACANATTTACCATAGACGAGCTTTGGAAATCGCGATCGAAGTATATCGTTTATCCATATATAATCGACTGTTTTTATCTTTCCGCGTTCATACCTAGCTAGCTAAAAGCTTTTATCAGTAATTATCCTAATCAAGCGCGATATATCCTGACGAAAACTGTCTCTCTTATCACAACCAATTTTTACAAGAATTTATCTGGAGCAAAAAAGGTATCAACTAAGAAAAAGCGCTTAATTATCAACATTTATAACTTACTTGAATTCGTTTAACAACATTTATAAGAAACATGTATGAGCAATATTTTCGTTAAATTTTAACACGGATGAAATTGAATCTTTTTACAAATTATCTTCTTAGAAGTACAATATTATCTTAGAAATATTGGCAACACCGTGAAAAGTTAACAAAACGAAGCAATCGCAGATGACCGAACCTGCGAGAGGTCTTAATCAAGCGTTTAAATAAGTGCAATGATAACGGGATGGAAACAGCAGTCGCGTGTCTCCGGATATCCGACGGGACGACGGTGCGACAGCCAAATTAACCTCTGCTAATTTTCTCATTCTAGTCAGCCCTCGGCGACCGCAGATAGAGTACGCGGATCGTCTAATTCTACCCGGCAGCAACGTGACAGCCCGAGCAGGTGAGATCGCTACGCTCACTTGCAGAGCGCGGTATGGGAATCCTTCGCCTCTAATTAAATGGTTCGTAATTGTTGCACCGTAGATTCTCTCCGTACTCTACTTAACTACTCCATCTCTACCACACCATCCGCCGATCCGCCCACCCCCATTTTCCGTCGCGGTCTTTTTAATCCCCCTTTCCATAGCCGCAGCCTCGAAACCGCGCCATCGATTAGTCCTATCGATTTCGTTACGTACTCCTCGCTGAAGAATAGGATGGTATTCGTATTCGAGGACATTGTGTACATTGCAGATTTCCTCCTTAAACTACTTGGATTTCACAAGTAAATAATGAATAAACATTACTTAGATTTAAAACTTAATGATGATTTTACTACCAAAAATTGTATGTTTCCCACACAAAAAAAAATACAATATAACAACTTTGTAAATATCAATTTCTTGAAATAGTAAATTTTTCACGACATTAATATTTATTACCTAATTGGAAAACTGAACGATTCGAGGCTGCGCTATCACGCGCTGTTTTTCTTAAAATTTGTAACTTAAAACGTAGCTCTCGCAAATGAAGCGAACGCACGAGAATAGATCGTCGAAAGGTGAATCAAGAAATTGAAACGGGAGGCAACTCCGGGTACCTCCGAGCCCGAGGATCCGAGTAATAGCGTTGGTTTTCAAGGGAAAAGGTTTGAATGCTTTCAGATTACGCTACCCCGGTTCGCGCTCTCGGCTCGACTCGACTCTCAATCATCGCCGAGAAACGCTGCTCCCTTTTCGAGATTGATTCGATTAGCCCCTCCGCGCGCCGCGCCGCCTCCGACTCGATTTCGTCTTTCGCGGACTTTGGACAACTTAATTCCGGTCTTTCGCGCCGCGCCGCGCCGTCAACGAGGGTTTCATCTCCCGGTAATCGAAAGATTACCTCTGCAATCGCTCCAACTTACTCTCGAATCGAATCTATACATACGCGCACGTACATATACAGATCGAGTCAGCAAGAAGTTTTAAGTTATTTACTGGTCATTAAATCCAATATAAAAGCTGATAGAAATTCATTTCAATTTATCAGTAGTAGGATATGTTAACCCTTTGCACTCCGAACGATTTTACGATATTTTGATTTGATTTCTTGTGCCATTTCAAGAGAAAACTTCAGGAAAACATTCATGTCTCAAAAAGTTGCGCTGAAATAACTGAATTCCCTGTAATCACTAATAAACTTACAGTGACTCCCCTGACGCCTTACAGTGTGTCCCCTGAGAGGGGACATCCGAGTGATATGCTAGAATTACGATGTCCCCTGAGAAGGGACAGCGGAGTGCAAAGGGTTAATTTCATAATCTCTATACAATGAACACATGTTCTGATAAAATCGTTAAAAAACAAGATATTGTTTGCGTATATGAAATTAACGCACTATGCAAAATTAATAATGTCTAATTACAGGGAAGGTAACACAGCGATTCAGTTAATCAACTAAAGAATCGTAATTGTTTTTAAGTGTCACTAACATGAAATTCAAATCCACTTATGATATTGCGAGCAAGCTCCTTTCTTTTATTAACTGGAAAGGAGCCCGGCCCGTGGCACATACATACAATCTCGCTCGTCCTAGAGGAAGCTCGGTTAATTTTCCCCTCGCGAACATCATTCCGAAGATCCACCCTATATAGATGATGAATCCTCGTCGATGCGACTGTGGCGCGGCGGCTCGCTGCCCATGAATAATCATGACCCATTCCGAGCTGGGTATCCAGACGAAGTGAAGGAGCTTGCAGGGCTCTCCACTTGCACCCCCGGGAAGGCATAGAAATAACAGAGGAAGCGAAACGAAACCGAACCGCGATAACCCGCGCGAGGAACGTTAATTAATTTATAGACCAATCACGGGTTGGCCTAGGATCGCGGAAAGTTCGCGCCGGAACTTCCCGCGAACGTGTTGGGGTATTTCGGTCCACGAATTCCAGACGAACTCCTCTATCTCTGCCTCTCCCTCGCCTGGAATTAGCCTAATTGACACGACCACGAACGTACTTATATACCTATGACTCGATCGTTGTCAGCTTCTAGATTTACGACGTCGCGACGGGCGGCGGGGAGTCCTTTGATTCCCGGTGGATCGCGTTTACGGTTGCGCAAAGGGATTCCCGAGGATTCCTGAGATCAACGACGATGAAGTTGTGTCTCCTTTTGTGTAGAACTGAATAGACTGCGAATGTGTATTCATTTACGATGCAAGTTATTACATAGCTCATAGACGGTCCTTATACTTACATTGTAGAAATGCACAAAGCGTTTATCATTGTACAAAATACAAATTACAGAATTTATGATTATATTCTGACATTTATCATCATTCAAAGCGTTAATAATTGGTTCAATTAATATTATTATACAGTTAATACAAATTTCTTGTTGTCTTTCTGTGTTTACGTAGACTAATAAAAGTCTAAGAACATCCTTCATTACTGCTCACGCAAGAAATATGAGAATTCATATAAACAATCGCAGTCTACTTACAATTCACTTCGTCCTTTCTTTTATTCATCTTTCATTAATCACAATGAATTTTATGAATGAAATTTATTAATGACAATGGATTGTTGTCAATCAAAATAAATCGTCGCGGTACGCTTTGTTTGCGAGAAGAATGACTTTGAAAATGAATCACTAGAAGCTAAGCTCTATCGTGTTTGCATAAAAGCCGGTAATTTATAAGCAGAAGTACTATTTTCTCGACAAGGGAAGCATTAAAACGCTTTTATAAGAGGGAAGAAGAATGGTGGCGGGGGGTTGCGCCGAGTCGCGCCACGCAAAAAGGACAAAGTCGAGTCGAACCGCCAAGAACGATGCACTCTCTGGCCAAAAGAATTGATCATTCCTGTTCTTTTTCCCTCTCTACGCAAAATTCACGACCTTCTTTACACGTACAAACACAGAGATCGCATTTCTCTGGCTCTCTATTCGAGTGACCCTCCCCTTGACCAGAAGTTTCTATCTATTTTGTACGCGCGACCGAAACGAGTAACCGCCCCCACTAGTATGTATCGACGTACGAACGTACAATTGCATAGTTATTTATGTGCAACGTACGCTGTACTATCAGCACGATAAATAATCCAGTTAAGTGAATCCCGTCACTTCGCGGAGATGCATTGTAAATTGCAATGTCAAACAAAAAATTATACTAATCGATGGAACTGTTCTGGTGTGCTTAACCCTCCAAAATATTTCTTCTCACTGGAAAGGGATAAGGTGTGTAATACATTTTTCAATAGCTCATGGGGTCTTTTAAAAATTGTTACAGAAAGTTATAAATTCAACTATCGAAATTCAAGGTTTCCAAAATGAGAAAAAATTCCTTACGTTCTTTAACTAGAACAAGTTTTGTTTCCATAGTGAACTAAAACTTGTTAGAATGTATTTGAAATGGAGTAATCGAAATTGAGGAAAGCTGCTAAAGTAAATATTTAGTCGAACTCATTGAACAACTCGAAAAATTCAGTATTCTACTCAAGTCACAACTCCGAAACGGAATCACCGTCTCGAGACTCGAGATCCTCGGAAATCTTGGCGTGATTACCCGCTGGAATCTGTCGGTTTCGCAGCATGAGAGAGAGGAGGGTTGAGCGAAGAAGAGGGAGGGTCAAGTAACAGTGAGAGCAGACAACGAGCAGAAGTAAGAAGGTTGCGGCTCGGGTGTCCGTGGGATTTCACCCCGCGCAAAGTTGTCGCACAGCGAGAGTAATTGGAAATGCAAATTTTCGGTGGGTATAATGCGCGCAGGTACGTCGGTGAGACCGAAGTGAGGACCCTGAGGCCCCAGGTAAACTCCACGGAGGCTGAAAATCCTCGAACTTGGTCGACGTACAGCGTCTGCGAGATCATGGCTGAACGTTCGCATTATGGCCAACCGATAAGATGCGTTGCGATCCATCCTGCCTACGACAACCCTACCATGTCTTCGAGCACCGAAGTCAGATTCGACGTCAGATGTGAGTACTTCAACCTTATCTCTCTTTACTAATATATAAGTGTAAAAATATATAATTGATACTATTAGACTGCCGATTTTTGTACGAAATAAAACTTTTATGGCTTCAATTCAAAGTGATCATTATTTTATTTCAGCTATCAAATAAGCTTTAAAGATAGAGAATAAAATAATTTCGTTTATGGAAAATTCTTAAACATAATATAATTATTCTTTTTCGCGCCATTGTCTTGACAAATAATTCTTTCTCATTGTCTCATCAAATAATTAAAGGCTTTCGAAACGTTGCCTGACAAGCGATATTGAAAACAAATATTATTCCTTAGGGTCCTGTGTTTTAATACCAAAGTGATCTTGCTCGCGTGCCTGCGAGCAGCAGGAGGATTAAGATCGAGGAAAATTAATTCCCTGGAACTAGTTTAACAAACGATATCGAGTTACACCGATACCATGGCCAAAGGATTTTAGCATAAACGGGATTTAGGTTCACCGGATAAAGCGGTTCCTTTATTATAAAGTCCAGCATGGCTGCTCTACTCTCTCATTACTTAATACGGATTAGCGGTGGGATTAATATTTAAGAATAATCACGGTTATCCCGCGATTCTCGAGAAGTGAGGATCTCTTCGCCTCACGGTTCCCGCAGCCCTAGAACTTTACTTTTGCCCCTCAAACTTTTTTAACGAGATTCCTACATCCAGAAATAATTTCATGGATATATACGTATATACAGTGTATTGATTCTCGAAACTTATGTTATTATAAAGTGTTATGCTAAAAAACATTATTATATCAAGGGATAAAAAATGTAATTTAATTTGTGAAGCATAATTTGTTCAAAAAAACGTTACAAACAGAATACGGAAAAAATAAGAGCTAAACGATTCGACTCAGCACTGATATCTTGAGTTTTTTCGGTAACAGATACAAACGAATTACGCGTGATACTCCCATCGTGAGATATACTATCCTAATAGAGAAACGAAGACGAATGATATTGTCATCGCGAGAAACGAGAGTTATTTACAGCCGAGCATTTGGTTACGACGTTCGGGAAGCGCGCGAAAGAACATTGAGTAACGAATAAATCGGTGTTAACGACAGGGGCAGACAGGAAGGGGCCGGCGGCGCGCGTGCAACCCGCTGACCTAAACCCCTTCGTACCGAAGCAACAGCAACGCGCGCTCCCACCGTGGGTAGCAATTTAACTCCGGCAACACACACGCCGGTAACCACTGAACCCTCATCAATCTCCCTCAAAACCCCTGCCGCGGCGTCCTGACGTCCTGCTTTTCAACCTTATCGACAATTCGCTGCATCGTCCAACAGTTTTGAATCGCTTTTTTACGAAACAACAATGACTGATGGTCGACGAATCGATATGACCGGTCGAATCTACCCCCACCGCCCCCTTTCCTCATCTCTTGTGTTTTCATCCCTTCGGGGAAATATCATCCCTTGCTCAGAGACGACAGTCGAATGAATGGTATCAAACAGGTATTAACAATTGACGTATCTCTTTTGCATTAACATACATGTATGTATATTGAACTGCGACTGAGATAAGTTAATCTGCTGTCACATAAAATTCTGATTCAAATTTCATATTATAAAATTCAATATACAACATATACATAGTATATTAGTTGTAATATGGTACAACGGAGAATATGATTCTTCGCATGTTCGGTAGATATTTTCTCTTATGCCCCCCACCCCCATCCTTATTCCATCTATGGCCGGTATTCATAGTCAGAACTTATTTTCAAGATCACCTTAAGCATTTGCTTAAGTTCCTGTTTCTTGTACGAGACAAGGACTGGAAATATGAGATAGACAGGGATAGCAAATGCTTAAGACGATCTTAAAAATAAGTAATGAATACCGGCCAATGATTTTTACCGTTCTCATGTACTACCATAATCGACTTGAAAATCTATTATCGGTCTGTCTGAAATTTTTCCTCTAACCTTCTATTAACCATAAGTGATTCGCAACCCCTCAGCCATCAGCGACGCAACGGGGAATAATCCGTTTGGGATGAAATCGAACCTCGAGTCCCTCGGAATACCCGCGATCGTGGTACATCTTACGGCTTGCAAGTATTAAGGAGAAACGGGAGCAGTTCGTCACGTACACTGATTAAGAGTATTACCAAACTGAGACTTTCCAACGTAAAATTGAAAAGTTCGTCTCAAAGCACCGATTACATATTCCACGGCGTCTGTCAGAATTTCCGCTCAGAATATCGAATGATCCGCATTTTCCCCGTGATCCTTCCAGCTTTCTGTTTATGTAGAGGACGCTGATGCAATGAATTAAAATTTTTTCAGCGATCGCTATAAATTCGTCTGTTACAATATCCTATTTTAAGAGTACGAATCACTAATAATATCATTTTTAGTGATCGTATCACTTGTATTGTATCGCCCGAATTCGTATAATGCGTTACATGCTTTTCTACATAAAGAAAAATTGAAAGGGGGAAACATAATTTATTATTAAAAAGCCAGATAAGATTATAATAATTTTAAGGAAAAAAGAAAATTCTTGTTATTACGGAATCGTTAAATGATAATTCATAATGGAATAATAAGTGAACGCATCGTTTAAGTAGTATCTTTCTGAATGAAGTAACGCAGATGGTCAGTGATCTGGGAATAGATCGGATTTGTGCAGGATAAATAGAATTGTGAACAGTGTAACTGACGCGAGAAACCTGGCGAACCGTATTCCCGACAGTCATTCTTCGGGTAAACTTCAAACGCCTCTGTTTTCACGGATGACGGTGACGTCGGTGGATTGGAACAAAACCGGTGAAAAGAGTTAAAACACAAAGGGCAAAATAAAGAAAAGGGAAGAGCGTGCGTTTCGAGAGGCGTAGTAACGAACATTTTGCATCTTTTGTCCGTTGCGAAACAAAAATTTCCTGTTTCCCCCGTCGGAGAAAATTTTTCATTGCGCTGCACCGTGCCGCGTCGCATCGCCGCTCCAGCTCTCTCTAATTAAGCCATCTGCGCGCGAATCCGTTAATTAACCTTTATCCGAAGGTAGAGTAGCCTCGGTCTCTCCCCGCATCGCGCCAGGACGCAAAGAAACAACCGCGGCTCGCAAATATTTAAATATGCCAACAGGTATATATTTACCAGTGAACCGACGATAAAACAACAAAGGAAATGTAAACACAAACATCAAAGTTCCATTTCTCTCGCTTTCCGTAATGCCCATCCATGGGTTACGGTACGGTGCATCGGTCAATTTTCAAAGGGAGGTTAAGCCGAGTATGCGAGCTTCTTTATCCTCTCGCTCGATGCGTTTAAATTAAAAAAAAAAAAAAAAAAAAAAAAAACAACAACAGGAAAGACAAGGGAAGTGCGTAGCGTTTCGAACCGAAGCGACTAGAAATTTTTCTCACAAAATTTATTGTCCACCGTACCGCGTATATTCTAGCCTCGGAGCGATAATGAATTTGTTTCGATCAACGTTGCGCTCGTTTGCTCGTAATTTACCAGCAGCGATGCTGATCGAATATTCATGAAGCATTGTGTTCGAAAACGAATACGGGGGTCCACCGGAATTTATTGAAAACTCCAGGAGAGGCTTGACGCAATTTATGCACAGGTCATGCAGTTTTCGAATGTACAGGCTAGTCGCCCCTGGTCGGTGTTACTGCTGCGCGATCGTCTACGATTAACTTTAAATCCAATTGTCTACCGATAATAATGTCCACTCTGTGGCCAGACTGAATTCTTCATTGTGATCAATCATTTGCTCGGTGTTTGTAAACGTGTTGTCCACAATTAAATGCTGTGCATCGCGCCAGTCGGGTTAATCGGACGGTCCGAAGCGACACAACTGATCTGTTTAAAGGCTATTATCATTATGTAAAATAGAGTAAATAAAATGGACAAAATCATGAAAAGATCCCAACTCTAAAATTTCAGTTACGAGTCTTTTTGTTCGTCAAGCATTAGCGGATTAAAAGACCGACAATGAAAGAATATAGTATAGGGCCTGACAGTGACAAATCGCGATTTCGAAGATGCCAATCACGCATTTAATGCTCGCGTTTGCGCCCGTACGTACCGTGGCGGAATGAAGTTTCGGGGGTTCGAAACAGAAACAAAAGCTCGGCGATCGAAACAGCTGCGGAGGCGGCTTTCCCCGCGGAGAAACACGCTGCGCAACCACACAAATAGGGGTGGTCCGGTTCGGTACACACACACAACCGGCCGCCGACCTGTGGTGCCGCGTCCTATAAAATGCCGACGAATATATAGGGAAAAGGAGGGAAAGAGGGAGAAAACGTAGATGAAATTGTGAATGGGTCAGCGACTGTTCGTTCGCGCGTATTGCGAAATCATTGTTACGTGAAATGAACAGCTGCGCGAGCTACCTGAACCCCTTCGATCCGAGACCGTCCCCTTTACTCTGGCCCATTTTTCTACAAATTTTTCGACTTTAGTACCTGAAGCACTTAACTATTCAGAGATTAATATTGTATGTATTACAATGCAATGTAATTAGACTAATAACTTCAATCCAACATTGNTATAGGGAAAAGGAGGGAAAGAGGGAGAAAACGTAGATGAAATTGTGAATGGGTCAGCGACTGTTCGTTCGCGCGTATTGCGAAATCATTGTTACGTGAAATGAACAGCTGCGCGAGCTACCTGAACCCCTTCGATCCGAGACCGTCCCCTTTACTCTGGCCCATTTTTCTACAAATTTTTCGACTTTAGTACCTGAAGCACTTAACTATTCAGAGGTTAATATTGTATGTATTACAATGCAATGTAATTAGACTAATAACTTCAATCCAACATTCTTTTTATTTTTTTATTCATTCGCATTAGCTTCAGACTGTCTTGAATTTATGATGATTAAATTTGTCAATTGGCCATTTATTGGTTCGATGAGGAAGTACATTTATAAATTAGGATCGATTATCCATTAATCCGGCTGTCTAATCTTTCATTAAATTGTAGGGACTGTAATCAGGGAAGATCCCCGGGACGTTCGTTAATCCGACGACAAAAGAAACAGTTAAATCACGAAATCGAGTTACATGGAGTTCTCGCGAGACGTCAAGCACAACGCACAACGGTTGAAAGCGCAGCTCGGTGGTGGGGGAGGACGCGCGTGTCCCTGGGTTTAGCCACCGACGCTTCTCTCTTTGCGAGAGTTGCGTAATCGCATTTCCAAGTCTGAATACGAGCTTGTTATTTTTGGCCCTCGGGAAATAGGTCGGGGCTGAAATTATTAATTAATACAATTTGGATCTGTACTCCAACATTAATTAACCGTCATTTGTGACGCTCCTCGGTAGCCGAGCCACAGTTTCATTGGTTTAAATCAACGGGAAGAGCCTGAGGGGAGACGGGGAACTGGCGCGAGGTGGGAGTAATTGCGTATTAACGTAGTAAATTGTTTTCCGCGTCCAGTGGTTCGAATCGAAAGCTTTGTCTGGAATGAAAACCGGGAGAGAACCAAGCCGGGGGAGCTGGATGAAAAGCGAATAAACCGGACT
The DNA here is from genome assembly GCA_019453355.1 of Ceratina japonica. Taxonomy (NCBI): domain Eukaryota; kingdom Metazoa; phylum Arthropoda; class Insecta; order Hymenoptera; family Apidae; genus Ceratina; species Ceratina japonica. Next base: position 189,226 of record SMSR01015773.1, read on the forward strand.
TCTCCCGAAACTTTTTCGCCGGGCCTTCGAACTCGACACGAAATCCCGTTCATCGACCCTAACGCGTAAAAAAGTTCTCGACAAAGTTCGAGCTGGAAAATACATTGTCGCTAGTGAGTTTGCACATAGCGTTACCAGATAATGCACGAAACATTATTCATATCAAAAATTCCATTAGCGCCCTACTGCTCTATAAATCGACAGGTTCATAAGCTAAACATAACTGTGAAACAAAACGAAGTCATCAGTGNTCTCCCGAAACTTTTTCGCCGGGCCTTCGAACTCGACACGAAATCCCGTTCATCGACCCTAACGCGTAAAAAAGTTCTCGACAAAGTTCGAGCTGGAAAATACATTGTCGCTAGTGAGTTTGCACATAGCGTTACCAGATAATGCACGAAACATTATTCATATCAAAAATTCCATTAGCGCCCTACTGCTCTATAAATCGACAGGTTCATAAGCTAAACAAAACTATGAAACAAAACGAAGTCATCAGTGTTCTTAATGCATTTTTGTCTTCGACCATATAGCTTATGGACCGCCCAAGTTATATGTATAGTATACGGAGGGAGTATAACCAACATCTCCCATGGCCACAGGGGAGTTCACTTTAATGCGCAAGCCTTACTAATTGAAATTTTTGTTGGTTATAGAAGTAATGCGATCGGTAACTGGAACTTTTGCTATAAATTTCGAATTCGACGCTTGCGCGTTACTGTCAACTCTTCTGTGGGCATGGGAGATGTTGGGATAAGGAGCCGACTTGAGTGGTCCATGAGCTATATTCATATTGGCAGCATATAATGTTGGTCGAAGATTTTTGTTATCCAGTTTATACGTACGATACAAAGAGCATTATTAAGCGTTGTAAGAGCTCGTTCTCGGCACGTTCAACGGTCGTAGGCCGGCAACATTGAATCAGCAACAGTGTGTGCGCTTGGACGGAGGGGATGAAGTGAGTCAGAGTCAGATTTAAGACAAGAGAACCAGTGTAGAATCTCAACTTAAGCTGTGCGCGAACGACGTAAGGAATAAATCGGCTTCAATAGTTACGGAGTTAAAGTTATTGCCAATCTCCTACAGCTTCGATCAAAATTCTAACTATAAGCATATTTCGATTAATTTATGCGAAAAGGTATAAAAGGAAGGAAAAATGGTAGAGGATTTTCCCAGGCCGGGTAGTGACGCACGCATCGATTATCCAGGGAGGCCGAAATCAGCCGGTGCATTTCCGGCTGGTCTCTGTGCTACTATCTACCCGCTGGGAAAACGGCCGAAGGATTAACGGCGCGCAGGTGTAATTGAATTTTTCGTGAGCTGCGGCCAACTAATTATTTCTGACAAGGAATAACGAAACCGGTTCCTACTTTGATTCATTATTTCGCAGGACCGGCTTGCATCGACCGGTCGCACGCGTGCGCGTGCAATTGTTTTCAGTTCCATTGTCGGATTTCCTCCGCGCATTGTGTCCTCTACCGATGCGGAAAAACGGGAGAGAAAATGATCTTCTAATCGGGCACGGGGAACGAATCGATTAAATCGTAGAGCTTCTTTCTCTTCTTTCAGACGATACGAACCGGATCCACTTTTAATTACTCGCTCATTAACGAAAGATTGAATCTGGAAACTTGCTACAGCTCGAGGCATTGCTCTCTCGCTCTGGCTCTCGCGAAATCCGGCGTGTTTATTTTCCCGCAGTCTTCCGCGGCGCGCTATGATTAAAACTGTGATAGCAATTCTCGTCTGCGACTTCCATTAAACCGTGTTCTACTATTTGTCGAACCGCCCGATTCCAACCACGGGAAAGTGTTTCCTTTTTTTCACGTTAGCGGAAAATTCATTTCTGCGCCTTAGGCTGCCGCGAGCGAGGAATTAAAATCGTAGGAATAATTGAACAGATTAATATCATGTTTACATTATAGGTAATAAAAAACTTATTGGAGCTTAAGTGTTATGTACGCGATCAATCTTATACTATTAATATTAGTCAATGTACGTTGTTTCTGCATAGCAAATTCATTCTGTACTGCTATAAAATTATCACGTAAAAGATAGTATCATTCCTGAAATAAATGTAAATCTATGAAAATTAATATAATATGCAAAATAGCAGATAGTGTAAAAGAGAACCGTAAAATAAAGCAGACGTCATTGAGAAATGTCGAAATGTTATAGATGCTCCTGAAACGAGACTGATCGGCGTGCCGACTGGCCAACTGGAAGAGGGCCGTGGTCAACTGGAGATTCGATGCGTAGCCGACGCGAATCCTCCGGCTTCGATTCTCTGGAGGAGAGAGAAGAGTCCTGGTGTTACCGAAGTGGCGAGCATAGGCGAGACGTTGCTCTTCGCGCCAATCTATAGGAACCATGCCGCAGTCTATATCTGCGAGGCAGCGAACACCGAGGGTGAAAGCAGCCCCGTGTCCGTTCAAGTGTCTGTCAACTGTGAGTGTAGCTCTTCCTCTCTCTCTCTCTCTCACGATCTTCGTGTCTCTATTTTTCCTTCTTGCTCTGGCCTCGTTTTCACCCTTTGGCCAATCGCCCTGAAAATATCCACGATTAACCCCTTTACGCCCGAGACAGCCCTAAGCGGCCCGACATACTCGATTGATTCCCCCTATAGGACTATACACACGCCAGAAATAACTGGCGATATTTTTAACAGCATCGTGAGTAAAAATAGCGTCGAACTTCCCATTACACTTCGAACTTAGAGATGACTGACCCGAATTTTTATGTACACTTCTGATGTAAAATAGCCACTTGGTCATTGCACATTTTCCCGCATTAGCAGGATATTATTACATCATTGTAGAATCGTAATATATCGTTAAAAAATGAGTCACCTTAATCGAGAATGTTGGATATTAATACATTGTTGAATTGATAAAACTTGGTGCGATTGGTTGTTGAAACGCTGAACTCATGTCCGCAATTAATTCGCGTTCCGACGTCTGTTCAATGAAATACGATCGATAGAGGAGAATCGTCTGGTTTTGATGCAGATCCGCCTACGATCAGCTCGGTCGGACCGGATCGGCTGACTACAGCGTTACTGTTTTCCGGAGCCTCGTTTGAGTGCACCGCGGATGCTATGCCACCGGCTGAATACAGGTGACCTAATGACAGAACTGCTTACTAATCTCCCGTACTAAATATTCCATTCTTATTAAATACCTAAGCTGAAGGCTTTTGTTCCGAACTTTAATGCTTACAAATTCAACGTGTCTAGAACGTATAGGAATTATCCTACAAGTTCCATTTAATTCATCCTCCTATTTAATTTATCTGTAAATATGTGCTTAGCGGATTATGGTAATTCCTATTTGTTTCCGTACTTGTTGCTTTACTGTTTCGTGAACGTTATTCGTAACCGAACTACGAGAAAATAGTTGTATTTGTACTCGTAGACCAACAAATTTTATACTTATACTTGCCGTCTCGAAAGAGTAGGAATGGGCACAGTTCAGTTTCNTCTTAATGCATTTTTGTCTTCGACCATATAGCTTATGGACCGCCCAAGCTATATGTATAGTATACGGAGTATAACCAACATCTCCCATGCCCACAGCGGAGTTCACTTTAATGCGCAAGCCTTACTAATTGAAATTTTTGTTGGTTATAGAAGTAATGCGATCGGTAACTGGAACTTTTGCTATAAATTTCGAATTCGACGCTTGCGCGTTACTGTCAACTCTTCTGTGGGCATGGGAGATGTTGGGATAAGGAGTCGACTTGAGTGGTCCATGAGCTATATTCATATTGGCAGCATATTATATTGGTCGAAGATTTTTGTTATCCAGTTTATACGTACGATACAAAGAGCATTATTAAGCGTTGTAAGAGCTCGTTCTCGGCACGTTCAACGGTCGTAGGTCGTAGGCCGGCAACATTGAATCAGCAACAGTGTGTGCGCTTGGACGGAGGGGATGAAGTGAGTCAGAGTCAAAGNGTTCCGACGTCTGTTCAATGAAATACGATCGATAGAGGAGAATCGTCTGGTTTTGATGCAGATCCGCCTACGATCAGCTCGGTCGGACCGGATCGGCTGACTACAGCGTTACTGTTTTCCGGAGCCTCGTTTGAGTGCACCGCGGATGCTATGCCACCGGCTGAATACAGGTGACCTAATGACAGAACTGCTTACTAATCTCCCGTACTAAATATTCCATTCTTATTAAATACCTAAGCTGAAGGCTTTTGTTCCGAACTTTAATGCTTACAAATTCAACGTGTCTAGAACGTATAGGAATTATCCTACAAGTTCCATTTAATTCATCCTCCTATTTAATTTATCTGTAAATATGTGCTTAGCGGATTATGGTAATTCCTATTTGTTTCCGTACTTGTTGCTTTACTGTTTCGTGAACGTTATTCGTAACCGAACTACGAGAAAATAGTTGTATTTGTACTCGTAGACCAACAAATTTTATACTTATACTTGCCGTCTCGAAAGAGTAGGAATGGGCACAGTTCAGTTTCTGATTGTTCTGCGTATCCCTCTCCCGTTTACTATTTCCTAATGCAATACCATTCGTTGCCGATAGTGACTTTTGTTTATCCGTCTGTCTATACCTTAGAGCATATACTACTGGAGCCAGAACGCCGTGCTCGAGAATTGTGGTCAGCATCACTATCGATGAATACATGCTGTCTTTTTCACTCTGCAACCAATCGCATATGGAGTAAGAAAAACAGCATGTATTCTTCGATAGGGACACTCGATCACACTTCTCGAGCACGGCGTGCTCCCTCCAGGAATATATGCTCTAAGATCTATACCATTGAGCTCTATACTAAGGCCGTATCCGCGTGGCCTAAGCCGATCGCTGCAATCCCCACCACCTTCCAAGCTGCGCGAAATGGTCCTACTCTTTCAGGACGGCAAGTATAATTCGATTTAAACGGAACGATATCAAGTATAAAAGAAATTATGCGTTGAACTGTTTCATGGACAAACCTTTCCACAGTTCCGAGTAGACGTGTTTGAGCGATTCTTGTTGGCTCGAGCAGCGCAGTAGCTAAAGAATCACGAGAATGAACGCGTTCAGTACTTTTTATCTTGAATCAGGTGGGCCCAGATCTTTTCCGATGGCCGGTTGCCATTGGAATGCGGTACCGGGCAGCGATTGATCCTGACGAACGTGACGTACGAGCAACAGGGCCAATACATATGTCTCGCCTCGAACAAGATCAATGGGAACGTCCGGGAAGTTAAAAGCGACCCTGTGTCTCTGCAAGTGGTCGGCGCGCCGAGGGTAAGACGCAAAAAAGAGAATCGACCAACCATTTTTCTCCGGTAGAACTGAATTAACCCCTCGACTGCGTGATTGACTCCTCCATTAATATAATAGAGGACATATAATTAAGGTCAGAGGACAAAAATATTATACGCTAATTTTATTAAAAAACATCATAACATTTTTTAGAATACAGTATCTTTCATGGTAATCTATGTATAGTATACTTCATAATACCGAGATATTTTTGGTGAATTTACTAAAGGAGAAAGTACTCGGAGTACTATTCGCATCGGAATTTCTTGTAATTTAGTTTTGATCAGTTTCGCGCTCAAAGATTCTTGTGATCAAATCAGGAAAGGCTGATTGTTTTTTCTTAAAGTGCATCGCACCCTGGAGGGCCAGTGAAATAGTTAATCGGATCGAATTGAACGTTGGGATCGCGGTTCGAATTGACTGGAAAAATTCCCGTTCACCGCGCAAATCGAACAGAACGCGACTGTCGGTCGAGTTAAAATTTAATCGGTTCACAGCGAAACGTCGAAAAGGGGGGTGGAAACGGTGAAGCTAACCGGTTTTTACGCGTCCTGATTGCGTATTATCGGTCCCCGTGCTTTTATTGCGAAATCAATGTAATCGGGAAATGGACAATTGCTACCCGGTGAATAATTAACGAAATTACGTTTGCCCGCGCGTGGATGCCTGTAGTACTGTCCAGGTACGGCTCGTATTTAAATATAAAACGAGAAATTCATATTTGTCGTTCGCTGCGAGGCGCATCAGCAAAAGTCGAAAAAGTATGCGCGAGAGTGCACATGGATATATGTATACCGTACGCGGCATCGAATGAAACGTCATTTTCACGACGCGCACTCGTCGGTTGATTGCAGCTACACTGTTTTTCATTCGCCGCTACATTTTGCGATCCATGATCCGAGCACCACTTGTGGTGCCTGGAATTCTGCGTAATTGACGCGAAATATTTAGCTGTTTCACGCGCGAACGTTAGTACGGAAATATTCGAGGAAAATGTTTTTTTACAGAGAAACGAAAAAAACGAAATTATCGATGATTGCACAGCCTGCGCCTTGTTAATTAACAGGTAACAGCGCGCGCTTATATTCAGCCAAGGTAGCTCAATTGTTTTTACATTTATCCGTAGATCTCAAAAACACGTTCGCATCTTTAATAATAAAATATAAACATATTTATTTATAAATATTTTCGTAAGTATACCTACTGGTTGAGACTCAAATGAATGTGAACAAAACTTGTTCGATAATCTAATATCTGTTACTGATTAAGCAAGAATTCCATTTCAATTAAAAAGTTGTTAAAATTCGAAGTGTTACAAACCTAGACCTATCGTCGGATGAAGATAAATCATTTGAATGAACGGATTGTCGAACGTATGCCGCAGGTGGTGAAGCCGGGAATCGCGGAGAAGTTCGTGGTGGCTACTACCGAGGGTAGTCCAGCGAAATTAGAGGTCAAACTGTGTTCCGACCCGAAGCCAGGGCTGGTGGCTTGGGAATGGGGCAGCACCAGACTCCACGCCGGTTAGACTGCTACTCTCCCTCTATCGCCAAAAGATTCGAGTCTTTGGTTTGCCCTTTCAGTTATTTTTTTACGTACGTCTCTTCTCGCTAATTGGCACTCCTTATTACTGAAAAGTGGTACACCTCGCGATTAATTAATTCGAGCATCCCTTTCGACCACGGAACTCTACCCCTTTAATTATCTTTACTCGCGCCCCTTTTCTCGCGTCATTCTCGAGTTGAGACTAGACGCTTTCGCGACGAGGCCCTTCGATTCCTGATCCCGTCGATCGTGAAGAATCAACGAACGCGCATTAAAACGATGATACCTTTCTCTTTAAACTTAGATGCATTATTCTCGACTTACGTCCGTCGTTTGCACTTCGTAGAAAATGCGGTATGATTTTAACGCACGCGTAGTAAAATTTTGTATTTTTGTCTAATTTACAACAATTTCATATTCACTGTTTACTTTATTTTCTTATCTTCTTTACTCTTCAATTATTTTAAGCTTATTCGTTTCTGAACACTGTTGAATTGGATAATCAAAATTTGATCAATGTTCGCAGGCGAAGTTTTGGAATCACGGTATCGGGCACTGGATCTGGAACCGTTACCCGTAGAGGATTGTTACGCAGCTATTTTGGAATTAACCACTACGGTCAAGGAGGACCAGAGATTGTACCACGTGATCGTGGAGAATAATCACGGCAGCGATCGACGATCCCTGATGCTGAGAGTCGACGAACCGGGACAGGTAATTATGATTCCCGGCGTATAATGAAATCGTCATTATTCTGAAACACGTGATTCTCCCTCTCGACCAGCTGGCCTAATTAAGTTCAACTCGTAGAGAGAGAGAGAGAGAGAGAGAGAGATCTGGTAGTATTTAATTAAAGAAACGAAAAACATAAATATTCGCGTCCCGAGATCCGGAGACAACAACGTTTCGAAGCTGCTTTTTTCTCCCCTCGGCCACGTATTTGTTACAGATTCCGCTCGTTATCGGCGCTGTCGCTGGGTTTACGGTGCTCTCGGTGCTGGTAATGGGATTCGTTTGTTTCCTACGCTCGGATAGATGCTGCGTAGCCAGAAATACGGTGCCCGCGCTCCAGCAAGTGCATTGGTAAGCACGCGATATTGCGTCTCCAAACCCCCTACCATGGTGATTTGCGCGAATAAACGTCGAAGCAATTTACATCGAAAACTCGGAGAGAGAGAGAGAGAGAGAGAACTCTTTCCAGGCCACGTACGCGCGCTAATGAATTATCCAATGGGCCCTCCGTCTCTTTCCCTCTATCTCCACCTGTGCCACCTTAATTGCCGATATCGCGATCCGACACTAATTTATTTTTCTCTCTGTGCAAAATAGGGAGCTTTTACACAGAGACAGCGGAAAGCCAATTAATAACAATGCAGAATGTTTTAATGAAATTGTTTGACACATAATGCAGAGTTGTCAACGTCGTTTTAATGAAACTGTTTGACACATAATGCAGAGTTGTCAACGTCATTCGTTTCCAAATTCTTAATGTAGTTATACCTTATCTCGTGATTTTTTGAAGTGATATGATATATTATACAAGAAATAGTTTGCTTTCTCACTAATACATATCTCGTGTTCGTATCAAATCTTATATCAAATGTTATAATTACTATTTTCCAATAATAAAAATATAGGTGAGATCGACGCATTTTAAGGGGCCGACACGTTTCCGGCAACTCTCCTCTATTTGCATACGTGTCCACTTATCGATAACGATCAATTCGCTTCGACTCGGAAAAACAGGGAATTCGGGATAGTCGAGCAAACAATACCGATTTGTTTCAGCACGAAAGCCTCGAATACAATGATAGAGGATCCCCGTTTAGCCGTGGACACGATGGAACGTACTAGCCAACAGTATCCGTCTGAAAAACGTCCGAACCACGTACTGAAACCCGTCCCGTCGCAACAGTATCAACAAGAGTGTTATCAACACGATCCGCCTCACCAGCAACAACACTATCAGAGGCACCATCATCATCATCATCACCATGGACAACACCACGGACCACAATATACGCTTCAGGTCAGATAAGTTGATAGACAGAGAGACGAGAGACGCAAAAAAGAACTATTCTCGTCAAAGTAGAGCGACGATGTCGTCGCTGGGCGACGCATCCCGCCGGAAACGTTGTTGTTTCGTTCCTTGACGATGAGCGTTCGAATCTCCGCTCGAAGATTCGAGACCATTATCCATTATAGTAAAAATTCGAATCGCCTCGATTGTTGCTCGAAAATCAAGATCTTGAAAGTCTGTTGATAAAACTTCGAAGTCATAATTGGTTCTGATAGGAATCGCAGTAAAAGTATGTCTGTCCGAGAATCACGAACAATAAAGCTGTACTCTCTGATGGCCGGTCGATAATTATTATTGGAGTACGTTTAAAACTTTCAAAATACTTGAATATATAATGCTATTGCATTCGAGAAGATCTGAAACTTGGGATGCACATTCGAAGCGATTCGAAGCGACTGAGCCCGTCGCTGATCAATCCCCTTTTCCCCTCGGCCTCGAGTTACTATTCGCATAGCTGCGCGAATGCACGACTTAATACCTGCGTAGGTATTACACACACGCAATATCAAGCTTTCCCTTAACACAGTTCCTTCTTTTTTCACTCATTCCATGTATGTACAGCATCGTAATACGATCGTCCTCAAGTAGCATTTTAATTTTTCCAATTTCACAGTGGCGCAGCTAGTCCGATTTCTCCCCTTTTAATCTCCCCACGCGTGATTTTCCCGAGGAAATTTCGGAATTTTTAAAAAAATTCACCGTCGTTCCCGGGGTAGAAAAAAAGAATAACGAGAAAGAATTCCCTTTTGGATTCCTGTCCGATGACTAGATGCCTATGCTGTAGGTATAGCTCTCGTTGCGTTGCCGTTGCAAAGGTGCGCGCTAAAGGTGAAATTTTTTTCAGCCGTAATACGGCATTCGAGAGCAACCTGGTGCAAAAAATAAAGAGGAAACACTCTCACCGTAGAAAGATTCAATCTGCGGCCGCGTCCGCCAGTTACATTGATTTTCTGCGTGAATTTACAACCGCAACACCGTTCAATAAGAGAGAGTTAACGAAGTATCACATTTCCCTTTCTATCAAGAGCTTATAAACGATAACTTCGAAAGAGAGCTAGAAGACCCCTTAGTGTTTTATAGTCGGTTGCACTATGAAAGAGTTTTCATGTTCGAGAGTTTATAGCATTCGTTACACCTTCCAGGTATACATACACATACATATATGTACGGTTCGTTGAAAGCTCGTAAGAATTAGTGTTGACCGAGATTTCGTCTGTGATATATTTTCTCGCGCTTTCAAATATTTTTTAATCAGCGTCATCATCGATTTTCATACGTTTCTTTCCCCCGTTCGTGTTACCCCTAGTCCCTCGCGTTAACACTTACCGAGAAGCGATTTCGTGGACGAAAGCATCGCGCCATGATATACATTTATGTGTACATATATATGTATGTATATCGAATACGCGTTTCAGAAAGTGCACCATAAGTGCATATGCTCGAGTTGAATAATCCCGGATAATCTTGAGCCGGTAAGAGCAATCCACGATGATTTTATTCTGACTGTTTTCACAACGTGCGACGCGGCGATCGGTCGTCGTGGATCTCACGGATTCCGGGCGAGTTCTCTACCGTTGAAAATTCCGTTCGGCCGAGAAACCCGCCCGGTTCGATCTGCGTTCGTTCACGCTCGGTAACAATGAAAGACGAACGGTTCTCAAAGGGTTCATGTATATACATAGTACTTACACGCTAGAGTGCACGAGACACATGGTGTAATACTGTAATGCTTTGACATAACGGCTAACTTATTACGTACATGGTTCTTACCTAATCCTATTACCGCACAGAGACATGTATTATACTTACATGCATACACGCACGGGTTGAAAGTATGTCGCATTTTTTTGTTTTTAATGGTTTTTAACCCTTTGCGCTCGGGAGCTTGTACCGCCACTCATAAATTAATAACTTGCATTCTTCTATTCTTAATAAGACAGATCCCAGGTTTCATTGATCCGATTACTTATTGGTATTCAAGAAGAATGAAGATATACATTGTAATATGTCATTTTTATAAGCAGCTGGTATTAATATCAAAGCTTTTTCGAGATTTCAATTAATTGTTTTGAACGCAAGGGGTTAATATTGATGCAATAACGCTCGATTGACAGTATACTGGTACAAGTATTAACCAACACAACTGGTGACCTATCTCCGATCGAGATAATCATTTTGACTGATTTATGCGTATGGTAGGGTGCATTACGCATGTATTTGGTTGCATCTAGTCACCCCCCGGTGTCCCTCTCTCAATTACCGCAACCTATCTTCTGATGTAATTTCATTTAGGTGCGTGTAGGTAAGTAGTAGATATAGCTACTTCTGATATGTACAACGCGACGATTGGTTTACCATTACCAATTTCATTTCTAATAGATACGTTTCTCTCTGTATATTATTTGCTTATTCCCACATTACCATTGTTTGCCATTCTATAATAATTAACTCTGGTAGATTATCACCGTCGGTTTATACATATCTTTTAATAACAGTGTAATTCATTCTAATAGATTGTCAGCATTAGTTTATACATATTTTTTAATTAGATTCTAATTCATTCTATTTTTAAACACATGATCAAATTAGGTAGCGAATCATTATACTGAAATTAAAACGAAGTCTGGTAAAAAACTGTTGAACGAGAATAATTCCAGTTTAATTACGTTAATCGGATGTATAAAAGGTAAATCAAGTTTTATCCTCGATAATTCTATTAAATATAATCGCGTATTGTAACAGAAGTGGCTGTATCACGAGAAAAGCGAACTGTGTTCCATCTATCCAGCTTGCATCCTTGACACGAGCTTTCGCTTTATTTCCTCCATTCCAAACAGGACCGTTTCCAGCACGATCACGCGCGTTTCTCCGTAAAGCGTGTCGTTTACTAAAGACTGATTTTTATTAAATAAATATACATATAATGCTCGTCCCGTAAGTATACCATCGGCTGAATCCGAGCTAACTGAACACATGTAACGAGGTTTTCGAAGACGCTTCGAGAAAAGAGTTTATAAATATAACAAATATTATATACATATTATATATATATATAATATATAAATGTATACACGGTTGTGAAAATAGTTACTAATTATATAAATCTCGTTGCCAAAAAATCCATTACCGTTGCTGTAATAATAACCGGACGGCCTGTAATCGCTGTTATAATTAGCGACCACGGATAATCGTATGTTCGATTACTGATCTACCGAATATCGAATTACCGAAGCGCATCGTCCGCGATTACCGAGAATCACCGTTCCAGACGATACCGATACCACACGTACCGTTAACGCTAATTATTAATCGAACTTAACGATTGTCCAAGATGGTTTCACGTTTCCATAAACGTTAAGTTTCATCTTGTACGCGTACACGATTCTCACGGAAATCGATAGTACTAGGAAGCTAGGTACGTCCGTTCGCTTGATCCTTGACTTAAACCGATGCCCACCAAGGAGAGACGTGTAACGTGCGCCCATTACGAAATCATAAACGAGTTTAACCGATCTTTCGGACGTGCATACACGGTTCGATAAAAAAGTAATAAGATTGATTTATAAAATGTGAAATTGTCAGTCTTGCTGAAAAAAACGTTTCGATCCCCAGGATTGGCAGTTTCTAAAAAAGAAATTGATCTCGTTAGTTTCCTACCAAACCATGAATACAATTTCTTCCCTTCCTTCTTCGTTTTAATCGCGACTCATCATTGTCACCGTTAGCGCAGAGTCATTGTAGTGATTAATTAGCCTCGCGTCTCGAGACATGTCCTCGACGCCGCGCGCCGCCGCGCCGCGCCGGTGAGCTTTATCCACGCCTGTAATCGAGCAAATCAACGTGAGACGATGACATTGCGTCCAGTAGTACATATGGCGGAGTGGCCGAAGCGTACTTCGAGCACTCTCTTTCGTGTACCTATATCATGTTGTCATTAAAAAACGATCATACTTGATGCGTATGCTTGTCCGTTTATCAGATACCCGTAACAATCCTTGTACGACAATTTACACATCGTGAAAACCAACTTTCGCAAGCATGCCGCGCTGGCACGAATTATCAATAGAAATCTTTTACGTTTAAAAGCTTGTGAAATTCAAGCATCGTTTGTTCCTAGCACCTATCCTCTTTTTGCCAATCTTCAATTAAAAAGGAAAAGCGAGAACATATGGAAATTTGATGCAAAACGCTTTACACAATTTCGAGAACCGAGAGTCAGTTTATTCACGTTATTTAACGAAAGCTTTGTTTGTATTGGACGTCGATAATATTAACATGCAGGAAAATATGTGTTTCACGTTCACGAATACTTGCAACTTGTTAAATAAAGCGGAAATTACGGCGGAACTAAACGCGGTGGAGAAAAAACTTGCAATAAAATTAGACAGTTTCATCTTTCCGCGACTTCCGGCTTATACGTTTCTACACTGGCGTAATTCCCTCTTCCGTGATTGCGATCGCGCGATTGTCACGATATTCTCTGTTCATCAGCGTCGTATTTGCGTAATAAAACGCATAATTTCGGCGGCATTGTCGCGTCAATATCCATGCATCGTAATGAATGGCATCGATAGGCAAACCGATAACACGGCAAACAATGCACCCGGTCTGAGCGTATTACGTATAAAACGGCCCTGTTTCTTTTTCATATACGAAAACATTTGCACAAAACTGCACACCTGTCTATCATAATTTACCATTGTCCCAACCGCCACCGTAATTGACCCGTAGCATACGTATATGTAAATATACATACTTCGTATCCGTAGAGTTTTTCATTAGACCAGCGCTTTCGTTCGGTAAAATATAAAACGCGCGCACACCTCGAAACGCCGCGATTCTCTTAAGATCCTTAAGATGAAAATTGTGCAGGGGGAGCAGCTGTTTCTCAAACCAGATCGTTTAGCGACACTGAAGCCCCACAAGATCGAGAAGCCGCCGCAGTACACAACCTTCAAGCCGAGCAACTGAAGATTACTTGCTATTTCTCTATTTTCTATTGATGTACATTGATCGCGCGCTAAACTAAAGTCCCACCAAAAACGTGGAGAGCCAAGAGGAGAACGAAGGGAGAGACGACCGAAGAGGAGGAGCCTTCGGACGGGATGAGACTGAAAAGTGGCACGTAATCAAAATGAGCCGAGTTCGACGCGTAATAGCTCGGTCTCCGTTCTTCTTCATTCGACACGCCATAACGTGATTCTTCGCGCATTCGATGAGTTAATAATTCCTACGTTCCAATGATACGATTATTTTGTTTTTTATCGTGTGCGACAGACTTTCTTCCCTGTACAGATTATCGCTCGAACGAACTTTGAATCACGAGTTATTCAGTCGATGGAAGAGCGATGGGATTATGAGATATCGTCGCTCTTCTCATGTTAATCGATAGATTTCATAGTGAAAAAGTCGTTTGTCTCGCAAATATAATACTGCCAGTATGTTCCATTAAAAACGATGTACGATATCAGAACCAATCAAAAAGAGAATTATATTCAAGCGCATTTATAACGCTTACAATAAAGTTGTTAATAAAACGGTGATTTTGCAGCAGTTACTGATTTTATTAATATTATATGCGAACATCGCGCACTTACACCGATGCGCCTTGTCAAATTTTTCGAAACTGTCGTTTTCGTAACCGTACGAGTTATTCGAGAACGTTTCTTTTTTTCTACACAACTGTCGCCAATATCATTAAAAGACTTTCAATAAAGGAATTGTGCAAAGATCATTCGTCTACGTTAATTTTCAGCACCAATTATACCAATACCCGATGAACCTTTTGAGAAAATGATATTTAAATGAAAGTAAAATTCATAGAATTGTTTAGCGTGCCTTTTTATTTGTAGCTTATGATTTTTAATATTCTGACATAGCTCTTTGGCTCTTTTTTATTATTAAAGGACTTTCAATAAAGAAATCGTACAAAAAGCATTCGTCTTCATTAAT
>SMSR01015773.1:205007-216613 GCA_019453355.1 Ceratina japonica
ATATGTAAAAATATTGTATGTATATTAATGTACGGCACTATAAATGAATATAAATAAATAAATCTTCCCTTATTTGTTGTATTTATTTCATTATTTTTGTTTAAATATTATTTATATGTATTTTCCTTGGAGGATCATTAGAAGTAAAGAGACAGACAGAGACAGAACATGAAAAACCGAGAGTCCGAGAGAGACAGACTGAGAGTCCGCTGGGAGTCCGACCAGAAAAACCGGCCTCTCGCGGTGTTGCCATTTTACTCTTAGCACGGCTAGGTACTAGAGTCGGCTGTGGTTATAGTACAATACAAACCTCGTGTTTGCGGTTTGCGTCGAGGCGTCGAGTGAAAGAGGTTGTGTGCGTGGAAAAAGAGGTTAGAGTGCGTTTTGTTCACTGATAAGATATTTGGAACGTGACGAGTTTTAATTATTTACTCAAAATTTTATGCGTTGATGTAAATTAACATTGGTGTAATCATGGCAGTACGTGTACAGTTCGAAAATAACAATGAAATTGGCGTCTTCTCCAAGTTAACGAACTCTTATTGCCTCGTAGCAATCGGCGGTTCCGAGAATTTTTACAGGTAACGATAAATATGATTGAATGCTTGTCTCATCGTAGATCACATAGCCAAATATTTCTCACGATTGTGTAATCATTTTCACGAGCAGTTTTTCGAGTTCATAACCTATGACTGCATTGACATAAAATCATTTCGAATCTTGGAAATTCCGAAAATAATAAATATGAATGTATATGTATGAAATCGAATATCGTTGAAAATTACAGTGTTTTCGAAGCAGAATTAAGTGAGACTATACCGGTAGTACACGTGTCCATTGCGGGATGCCGTATTATTGGTCGACTATGCGTTGGTAAGTGTAAGAAAATAAGATAATTTTCAAAAATTTTAGTTGATATATTATATTTAATCAGAAAAAACATTTGAATAGGGAACAGAAATGGATTGTTAGTCCCTAATACAACGACGGATATCGAATTGCAGCATATAAGAAATTCACTACCAGATAAAGTTAAAGTACAGAGAGTAGAAGAGAGATTGTCTGCTTTGGGTAATGTTATAGCATGTAATGATTATGTGGCACTAGTACATCCCGATCTTGATAGGGTAATTATCCCTCTAAAAAATAAAATTACTTCTACTTTTTGAGCAGCTTTTTTGTTAAAATTCTTGGAATATAAACATTTTACAGGAGACAGAAGAGATTTTAGCTGATACATTGAACGTGGAAGTATTTAGACAAACTGTGGCAAGCAATGTTTTAGTCGGGTCGTATTCTGTATTATCAAATCAAGGTGGTCTAATACATCCCAGGACATCAATACAGGATCAAGAGGAATTGTCATCTCTGTTACAAGTGCCACTTGTTGTAAGATCGTCTTATTAAAAAGCTAAGTGCTTAAGATGTATGGAATTTTAATATTACTTTCTATTTGATTAAAATATTTAGGCAGGTACAGTAAATAGAGGCAGTGATGTCATAGCTGCAGGAATGGTCGTAAATGACTGGGCATCTTTTTGTGGTATGGATACCACGTCAACGGAACTGTCTGTTATTGAAAGTGTTTTTAAACTTAATGAAACTACTCCAGCTGCTATTACATCGACTATGCGTGCATCACTCATAGAAAGGTGAATAATATATATTTTACATTAAACCACAGTATAATACGTATTGCAATATTTTCAATTTGTTTCAGTATGTCTTAAATAATGGTGAACTCTCTGGAAGAGCACAAAATATAACGATTAACAGCTCATCATAACATTGTGCACATGTACATAAATGTAATTGTGTCCATACAACTGCACAATGCTGTGCTTTCAACCATATAAGTATCAACAATACAACTGCAGCAAGCATATTCTCTGTATGAGTCTATGAATACAATTATAACGAAAATCTGTAACTAAAATTTGTATGAAAAGCATAAATTCTGAATTTTTTCCAAAGCATTTCTAAAATTATAGAAAAAGTACCTATACATACATATATAATGTATACATACATACATATCTCCCTCACAATCAAACAGCTTAGTAGATAACGAATCTCTAAATTATGTGTAATAGACTAATACTAATATACTTACCTTCACTATATTTAATGNGACATCAATACAGGATCAAGAGGAATTGTCATCTCTGTTACAAGTGCCACTTGTTGTAAGATCATCTTATTAAAAAGCTAAGTGCTTAAGATGTATGGAATTTTAATTTTACTTTCTATTTGATTAAAATATTTAGGCAGGTACAGTAAATAGAGGCAGTGATGTCATAGCTGCAGGAATGGTCGTAAATGACTGGGCATCTTTTTGTGGTATGGATACCACGTCAACGGAACTGTCTGTTATTGAAAGTGTTTTTAAACTTAATGAAACTACTCCAGCTGCTATTACATCGACTATGCGTGCATCACTCATAGAAAGGTGAATAATATATATTTTACATTAAACCACAGTATAATACGTATTGCAATATTTTCAATTTGTTTCAGTATGTCTTAAATAATGGTGAACTCTCTGGAAGAGCACAAAATATAACGATTAACAGCTCATCATAACATTGTGCACATGTACATAAATGTAATTGTGTCCATACAACTGCACAATGCTGTGCTTTCAACCATATAAGTATCAACAATACAACTGCAGCAAGCATATTCTCTGTATGAGTCTATGAATACAATTATAACGAAAATCTGTAACTAAAATTTGTATGAAAAGCATAAATTCTGAATTTTTTCCAAAGCATTTCTAAAATTATAGAAAAAGTACCTATACATACATATATAATGTATACATACATACATATCTCCCTCACAATCAAACAGCTTAGTAGATAACGAATCTCTAAATTATGTGTAATAGACTAATACTAATATACTTACCTTCACTATATTTAATGAAGTGACTTTGGTATAGTGTGTAAAATAATTTAAAACTCCCCGTGAAGTTACTCCGATTTCGTTAAAACATTTGTTTTAATGTATGAATTTATAAATATAACTGCATATAAAAACGGAAATATTCTATTGAAATATATTTAATTGATAATATTCTCTTAGAATACAAACATCCTTCATGTTAAAAATGTAAATTATTTCGACCCGACCTCAACTGTCTTACATAGTAAATGAACTATTGTAAACAATTGTGCGGACCAGCCTGTTTAAATTCATTACAAATAAAAAATGGGGCAGCCTAGATTCTTTTTATTAATTTTGATTAACAAGACTAGAGTATTGGTAATTGTTCAGCATGTAACAGTTCGGAAGCAGCTGCAGAATTTGCACACATAACTAATGTAATGCCAGCTTGATAAGATGCAGGAATACGAATATGAGTTGCACCAGTGGTTAAAGTATTAAGTTGGCGTCTTTTGGTCATTGCTTCGCGTACCATATTTACAACTTGACCTAATATCAAATAAAACAAAACAAAAAATAGTATTAGTTATTCACGCATTAATATAATTAAATTAAATGTACCTAGAACGTTGAGCTTCCGCCACATTTGATCCATAGCAGCAAGCGGTGTTAAATCTGTATTAGGATTCCAATGAGCTAACACATCAGCTCTTCGGACTAATAGAACGCTAGGACTTACAAGTTGATGCCACACATGCTAGCAAAAAAATTAATTTTATCAGTTTATTCATTAACTTTTATATTAGTACACAACGAACCTGCTCTGGTAGGCATTCTAATGGATTCGTTAAATAGATTCCAGCTTGTGCCACACCAAATATCATTTGATGATGCCACGCATCCGGAATATCACATCCCTCTCCGCAATGTTGCAAGTTTAACGTCGCTATAGGTACAGCACCTGAAACACGCTAAGATATCTACTTTGTTGACTTTTACACTTAAATTATTACCTACCTTTCGATATCCAATAGTGTAACCAATGTGACAAAGAAACTTTTCTCTCTGGGTAAAATGCAAAGAACTTAGTTATAACTGATCCGTTTGTACCTAAAGCTATACCACGAGCTATATCGTTGTGTGTCGATCCAGCCACTGATCGGCTATACAAATATCGTGGTAATGGTGTACCCGGTTCTCTTTGTCTAGTATTCACACCCTTTACTAATGTTTCCAATGAAAATGATACATTTAAAGCCAACTACAAAAATGATTATTCAAATAATACATAGATATACAACAATTTCACACGATACATACCAAAGCATTTATAGCAGCAGTAGCACCACAGGCAGAGGTTCCTATTTGAGTAACTTGTTTCACTGTAGATTCCTGTTCGCTCCATAACATCACTTTTTCAACTGGTAAGAGGCCATCCAGTCGTTCATTAGATAATTCATTTTCCTGTACAAATATTTACAGAAATTATTATATGTATTCATGAATAGCACATATTAAATAATAATAAGGTATATATTAACTAGATTCGAGTCGCCACTCTGATTGAACGCAGCTTGCTTGTTGAGCATCAATTTCTTTGCCATCATTCGATGATAAAGAGTCGAACTGAGATTCACTCTTCTAGAATTAGAACTCGAGTTTTCTGAAACGGGTACTGACGATGATTCGGCCCATAATTCTGCATCCGAATCTCTATTATCGCCAGGTGAAATAAGATCTCCACTTGTATTATGATATCCATATGATTCTCGTAAAGGGCACTTTGTACTCCGATACGTTTTACTGCTGTCCCATTTTCCTGTACGTTCACCACATTACTTTATACGAGCACGTTTATATTAAAAGGAAGAAAAAGTAAATACCAATTGCGTTGCTACTTGTTGGCATCCACGGCGAAGGATAACTAGATTTTATACTTGGTTCTGGTGTAGATAGACTATTGCTGGAACATGGCTGAGGCTCTGTATTATTCACATTTTGTACACTTTGCTTTGGATTCTGAGATGTAGTCGCAATTCCTTGTTTAGCCACAACTTTACCGCTACTTAAATCGTTTAATACTGGATCCGAATCTACATTATCTAACGCTATATTCTGTATATCTTCATTTATAGAGGCCAAGTCGCTATCCCCTGTGTCCTATATTTAAAAAATTGAAATAAGGGATAAGTTACATTTACTATAGTTTATATTTTATCACATTCATTTAGAACTTGTAATACCTGTTCGCAGGAAGGTCCTGGATCAAAGTCCATCTCTAAGAAGTCCATCTCTGGACTTGATCTACCACTATGGCATTGTTCCTGCTCTTCACGTTCTTCCACTTGTCCTTGATTCATTTCTTCTCTTTGACCCAAATATTGAGTTTCATCATTTCCCTTGTAAGTGTAAATACAATAATCTTCTCCATCTGACATGTCACCTTCATTTCCAGAACTTGAATCTCTTCTTTCCATTCGCTCTCTTTGCGTATTCTGGCACAGACACATACACATAGATATTTCCCTCAAGTTATATTAGTATTTAATCATGAATAAAGCATGGGTCAATTATGGGACTTACTCTTTGTATTCCACTTGGTCCTGCTACCTCTCTGCTCCCATTAATGTTAGGTCTCAAAAAACAACATGTTCCTTGACTTGTTGAACCTATGCTACCACCTATATTATTCAACAAGCTATTAGATCCATAGGACCTTGATGTCCAGTCGCTATCAATTTCTGGACTGGAGTCTGAACTGCACGATACTTTCGATGGACATTTTTCAATTTCAGAAGCATAATCTACATTATTTTTCATATCAATATCGTCGTTTGGCTTAGTTACGGATAAACTTGATTGCATTATCAATGAGACTGTTGTTGCATTATGTGTATGTAAACCTGAATTTGTTGTAATGCCAGAATTGCAAGAACCCGATACATTAATGTGGTTCACATGGGCGTTTCCTTGACTGGAGGACAAGTTTAATTGCATTTGAGACTTAGGCAAGTTCAAACCACTACTATTCATTACAGTCTTATTCTTCAATTGACTTGTAACACCGGCATTCACGCCTTGAGGCTTGATGTTGTTAGTGTTTAAAAACATGGAAGATACACTTGCACTACTCATCACATCTTCATCAGTGTCTTGGTCCATAGAATTGATGAAATTACATGCGTTTGCTTGCATAGATCTTGTACCATTAGCAAATGTAACAGGAGCCTTTGTGGACAAGTGATTCTTGGCACTATCGTCTCCCAATTTATTATTCAATTTTATCTGATCTCCATTCAATTTAGTTTCATGCTGTATATTCTTAGACAACTTGGTTGATTGTTCATTCGATGGATTACCATTTTTCTTTAGGCTTCCTTCTGCTCTTGTTACACTATTATTCTGATTACTACTTGCACCTTCCTCAGAATTCATGTTACTTTCAAGGTTCAAAAAAGAATTATCTAATGAAAATGAATGAGAAAAATATTTTTATATGTCGATTTTACATCGTAGACACGATATATAGACGTATCATCAATTACATTGTAACTATTAATAAAGATAATATCAGGACGTTGTGTTAAATAAACATTTTACTCGCGAAATCGTGTACCAACAAAAATGTGCCTGTGAATAATATTTACCTATAACTCCGACAGTTTCACAATTATACGATGATTAGAAGTATTTATCTCGAAACAAGTTCAGATTACAAACGGTTAAACGAAAGTATCAGTCTTCGACGAACGAAATTGGCTTCGAATAAAAAACTTGTTGGCTTATGGGAATGCTGTTATTGCTCTTATATATCAAACGAAAAGAACTAAAGGCCTCGCTAACATTTTCTGTGATATCAGTTCCGGAAGTCAGCTGATTATTAGAAACAAGTCGTGTAACACGCGTTCATTATTTTTGGAGATGCTTTTTCGCAGGAAACTTGTTGAACCATTCAGTTTTTACAACTAATACTAGCCATATCGGTTTTACTGAATATAAGCACGGACGAGCTCGGAAGAAAATATTCTTTATCCTTTCCTCGCGCTAATGAGATAACCAAAATCTTAGTATTTACAGAGTATCGCATGCGTTGCATATGTTACGTATGATGTTGAAGACAAATAATATTTAGAATGCCGTCTTTTAAATTAAAAAACGTTGGAACGTATAGATAATGCACAAACGTTTTGATCTTTATGGTGGAAGAGAAGTATCAACCAATCGTGGTACTCACACGTGCGTTTAAATAGTGAACGAAGTCTTTCTATATAGCAGTAGAAGATAGATTCTAAAATCTGACGATCACGATTGTAGTTTTTAAATCTGTAACGGTTACAAAGAACAATTCGTTCTAGTACGTTATATTTTTTTTATTGAGATTCTATTATTAAAACACGTTACCTAGGAATTTAGATAACGTCATGAAAATATATGAATGTAAAAAATCCAAGATTGTTGTAGATTCGTTAGTTCCTAGAATCATGTTGCTTTGTTTTGATCGAGAACAAATTTAATTGTCCTTTGTATGTAAGATTTTCTTGAATTAATGATTCTGAAATTATGCGTCGAATTCAAGACTCTAAAAGAATACTTTAAGATCAATAGATATCGTGCATGAGCATATTTTTCATTCAGATTCCAAATTCCAAACTGTCAGAAACAAATTCTACATTATATGTGTGTGCGTACATGCATGGACGGGGACGGGGATGGTGTATATCGTGTATATGGACGAATCGCTGAATAATGTTTTCTGTACGCGTAATTGAGTAAATAAAAGCTTAAAGAATTTCTGTGCGTCGTGCATCAGTTCGATTAAATCTAAGTCACGCTCATAATGAACATAGTGAGGATCAATTCGAGAAATGTGATATTTGTTTTCCTGGCAGTCCTTTCAACCACTTTGCAACAGGCTCATATGGGCCACGGTAAATCGTAATTAATTGGTTTACAATTATTTAAGTTGTTTTTCACTGATAAATATACATTCTCTGGACGCTATTTTTCAGAGGGTGCAAGTAAATATGTGCAAAAAGAGACTAATGAAAATTCTACGCCAGCTTATAGCAGTATAAAAGTAAGTTATATTCGTTAATCGGAGGAAACAACATGTTTCATTAACTACACACTTACAGGAAGAGAATGCAAGATTGTGTCCTAGTAGTGTCGCTTGTACAGAGCTGCATAGTAATTGTTTAAAATGTAATTTAAATCTTGATTGTGAGTACGGAAATGAATATATCGCCAATTGCTCTGTCCGAGAAAACATTGACTGTATTGTAGGTAACATGAGTATGACTAATTTATTACATGTTCAATAGTTATACTAATTCAAGTGTCAAACTTTAAGGGTACGCAATCCTTTCAAAAGAAGTATATCTGTCGTTATTGCTATCAAACTGGGCATTGGGAGCATGAATGCCATCAGAAGAATTCTTGCAGTCCTGTACGAACACAGTTTTATAGGACAAATTGTACAGTAAATGGTGATATATTGTGTTTAGGACGACGTACATTTATGAAAAATTTATCATGTAATTGGACTGTGGGATATCGTTGGTCTACTGCTTTAATTTTAAGCATTACGTTAGGAGGATTTGGAGCTGACAGGTTCGTTGAATTTCAATATGTTAGCTAACATCAGAGAAAATGTTGTAATTTAAACGATATGTTTTACAGGTTTTATTTAGGCCATTGGCAAGAAGGAATTGGTAAATTGTTTAGCTTCGGGGGATTCGGTGTATGGACACTGATTGATGTAATGCTTATTTCTATGAGATACATAGGTCCAGCAGATGGGTCATTATATATCTGAAAAAATAAGTCTAATGCTAATAAATATATTAATTATAACCAAAGAAAGATTTATATCATTTACCATGAGTGATGAATGTCATTAATTTTATATCAATAGTATTTGAGCATCTTATTAAATTTGCTTCCAATGTAATGTGACACATGTAAAAATAAATGCTGTAAACATAAATAATTATAAATACAACATCTGTTGATCAAAAATATGACTGCCAAAGATGATAATTTTATTCGATACTAACTCATTCACTGATTTACTGCAGTTGCTATACATAACGATACAAATACATAATGATGTATCGAACATCAAAATTCATAAATAGCTGTCGTAAATTTAAATTTCTAATGTGATCGCAATAATCATTTTTTCTTTAGAATTTTTGAGTAGTACCTTATTTTCTAATTTACATATATTAAAAATTTTTTCTGCTACTGTACATACTTTCAGTATGTTCTCTTGGATAGCGTAACCATCCGCAATTTTTCTTTCTTATGAATGTAGAATTTACAGCTGTACAATTATCAAGAAGAGTTACGCATGTAAAACATTTCAATTTTTTTCATATCTTCATTTCGACTTCGACGAAACGGCGTAATTGCCGTGATTTAGTCCATTGTCACATTGTGTATCAGTCCTAACGGTATGGACTTATCGATGTGCACCCATAGAACATAGAAGAGATGTGTGCACCAGAGTGATCAGGTTGAGGACGGGAGCCAACGAGAATCAGGCCCTCCATTTCGCACCGTATTTGTGAACAATAAAGTTATTTTGTGCAGTACGATTATTAAATGGCAGGGAGTAGTGAATGTTGGAGTAGTGAATCATGATTATTAAAGTATCATACAAAATCCTCATTTAAATTCAACGGACAATGGAAAACTCGGAACTAAATATTTCACATGTATCTGTAGATGATGTACGAGGAGATACATGCAAAATTTCGAAGTTAGAGTTAATAGGAAATTATAGCATACAAACTGTCGACGGTAAATCAGAATATTTTAATGATCTATCGCAGTTGAGATATTACAAAGAACCGGTAGATACAGAGGACGTGGATTTGCATCTCGGCGGAATTGAAGTCAAAGAAAAGACCATAACTGCAGATACCGAAAAAGAAAATACAGTTACAGCAAACGAAAGAAGCAGCAGGATATATTTTTTATTAAAATGGGTATCAGAGAATCTTGATCTCATTAGAGCAAAGGATTCAAATAAAATCGAGCACCGGTGAGTTTTTTTAGAAAAATTAAATAAAATAATGATTAATAAGTACGAAGGATGTAATCAGATTAAGTGTAAATCAGATCACACACACACACACAAATTATCATTTGATTAAATATACAAAAACAATTTTGACTAGTCGACTGAGATATTACTGATGACTTGTTTTTACATAAATTTCAAACACTATACCGGCTCTCCCGGGTCCCTCACCACCCGTACATCCCTTCTGAAGTTTGGAAAATTGGGTTTCCTGAAAATTTGAAAACCTAGTGTGGTAACATCGGACCTGGCGTATTGAATAATCGTGAATAATTATATTCAATAAATTTCCGATTTAAAAAATCTACTTCCGGTCCGTACCGGAAGTCGGGAATATACCATTCAATTCAAAACAAAACATTATTCNCATCCCTTCTGAAGTTTGGAAAATTGGGTTTCCTGAAAATTTGAAAACCTAGTGTGGTAACATCGGACCTGGCGTATTGAATAATCGTGAATAATTATATTCAATAAATTTCCGATTTAAAAAATCTACTTCCGGTCCGTACCGGAAGTCGGGAATATACCATTCAATTCAAAACAAAACATTATTCGCAATCAACGGACGCAACAAACGATCTAATCAGATGTAAAAAGTAGATAAAAATAGTCAAGTAGTTTTTAACATTAACCCAACCAGACAAATAGAAAGCTGTTCAATTTTTCGAAGTTGTTCGGAATAATTGAACTTACTCGATTTTTTCGAGTTACTTAAAACACATCGAACTGTTCGATCTTTTTCAAATTGCTCTGTTTTATAGAATAAATTAGGTAAATGACCTAATTTCTGCATCTCGTTTGCTAATCGTTTATTTTTTTATAATTTTAAGATACATATGAAGTTATAGATAATGATATATCGCTATAGCGAGTAGAAATTGGAACGTGAAGAGAAATTAGTACACTTACCTTATTATGAATTTCGATTAACGAGAATTGTTTCCTGTATTGCTTTTTGTCCGAAACTTCTTATTGGTAGATGATGATCGTATAAATGATTTGTATGACTATCAGTTTGCAGCCGGACTTCATTTGTACTCGAGGCCCGATTCAAAAATTATTGTTTACACCATACGCAAAATACACTGGCTGGATATTATGCGCCTCGAAATTCAAAGGAATAATATACTTGAGTTATAATTGGTCGGATGATAAAATAGAACAAAAGTCGAACTTCACACCCGAACAAAAATGTATTATGAAATGGAGACATTCATTCGCAGAATATGTTATCAGGTATGAATTAATTATATACATACATAGCAGAGAAACTGCAGAGCTAGTGAAAATGCTTGAAAAAGAAACTTCCGGGAAGCAAACATTCGCAACTCGGAGCAATTAGACATTTTTAGCTTGTATTTTGACTATATTAATAAAACACAGCTTCTAACATTTTCCGTTTTGAGCTCAGAGGTATTATAGTATTGTTCTTTTAGATAGTACACCGTTCAGGGGCGACGACTTTTCTGCACCTTGTAAAATAAACGGGGAATTTCATTGTGTATTCAAATCGAAACTTAACGAGAAAACTTTACTCTACTCAGGAGAAATAGATGGAATTATATCACAAGAAGTTGTGGAAGACACGATGGTAGGGAAAAATTTAGAATTAGTAGGACTTAAAACTGTT
>SMSR01015773.1:226529-254004 GCA_019453355.1 Ceratina japonica
TTGAGAGTGAAAGGAATTAACTGTAAAAATGAGCCAGAATTTCGTGCGTACATCATTTTATTGAACTTGAGCAACGGCAATTTCATGTGGGATTTACAAAGATTACCAGAAGACATACAAAAGTCGGCAGAAGTTCGATTTGCATTGGATGTGTATCTCGCTCTTGAATCTAGTAATTATTATAAATTTTTTAAGCTTGTACAGAAAACTACATACTTAAATGCATGCATCTTGCTGAGATATTTTAATCAAGTAAGATTGACAGCATTATCAGTACTTGTTAAAGCTTACTGCAGGACAACGTCAACATTATATCCATTATACGATTTAATCGATATGTTAAGCTTCGAAGATGAAGACGAAGCTATTTATTTTTGTGAACAACTAGGATTAAATATTTCAGACGATAGTTTATATGTATCGCTGAATCGACAGAACTTTGTCATGTCCGTACTAAATATAAAACAGAACAGAGCTCTTAATGTGATAGAGTCTAAAAGGATCAGACAGAACTTGTCTATTGGAGAGTGTATAGCAGGAGGGGAGATGCCGAGCAAGAGTTACAAGGACCATAAACCACACAATAGCTTTAATTTTAATGGTTATTTAATGCTTGATTCTATCAATGCAGAGGATCAAAGTAAAAACATTAGTGGTGAATCGTTCGACCCATATGAATTTATTGACGAAGATATTGTAAAACCGGAATCTAAGAAAGATGTGAATACTATTGAAAATTCTATCACTGAGGTGCAGACTAGTGCTGCAAATACAATTTCAAGCATTGAGGTCAATACAGATGTTTTTGCAAAATCGCAAGCAGAGATAAACAAATTCCAAGCAAACATGAATATACCACTAATTAAATCGAAAACACAAAATCTGAAGAATTCAACGATATCTAATTCTATGTCAGAACAAAAACCAAATGAATTTCCTCATTCATCTAATATATTTAATATTACGCCAACAGTTTCCACCACGTCAATGAACGATTCATCTCCGTTTGCAACAGCTACGAATAAAAGTATATTTTCAGGTACGTTACAAACGAAGATATTAAAAACGAATGCTACACCCTCAACAATGCCTTCTGATGCAGTTTCAAGTGCCCAAACCGTTTTCAAGCCGCAGAGTATTGCAAGTCCTGTGACTACTAGTAATAAAAATGCCTCAGGAGTAACACATTCCTTTGCATCTGCAGTGGGAAATACGATACCGACTTTGCAGAAAGAAATAAAACATGAAAAATCAAAGGTGGACGAAGAGGAATCTTTGAAAAGAATGCAACAGGTCAATGAAACTGCCGAAAATATTCTACATAGCATACAAACAGATGTGATACAAGCATGCTGTTCCAGTACAGTAAAGGAGGAATTACATAGGCTACACGTTTTCAATCAGCGTAGCGAGAGTATCAGTAATGAGATTCTACACGAAGTAACTCATGAAATCTGTGATGATACATTGAAAGAAATGATTAATGCGAAAAAATTGTACGAGATGTCAGTAAAAATAAGAAATAGAACGGCAATAAAGTATTTTAAAATATGGAAGCTGAATGTACTAAAGAGGAAGCAACAGAGAAAGGATGCAAAGGCATTAGAATATACACCTGTATGGTTGCAAACCTCCAGTCGAGAGTGTGCAAAATTATTGTACACCAAAGAACAAGATTTAGTTATTGCAAACATGCGGAAGAAGCACAGAGATGTACAAGAACATGTGAAAACCTATTCTGAATCTTTAACACCGATTGAAGTTATAATTTATACTGGTTTAAAGGAGAACTCGAAGTTCATGGACAGAAATACGCATACTAATTATTATTGGAAATTAGTTATTTCTTGGCCAAATTTATACAGCAAGATGATCTTACGGCATCATAAGAAAATAATAAATCAATATCTTTCTCCGGAAGATTTTACCGTGGATCCGATTATGATATTATATAAACCAAATCAGATTGAAACTTTACACGTCTGCATCAGACAATTCGAAGGCGTACCTGATGATCTTAATTTAATAGGGTCAGATGCTCTTTTCTTTGTAGCGGATACTTCTGAAGAAATTAAATTTATTACGAAACGTTTAACAAAAACTGTGTTATCGAGGGACAAGTTAATGCCCATACCACTTGTATTTGTCATCTTTGGTAATTCAAACTTTGACTCCCAAAGAAAGGAGGTTGTTCGCAATTTGGAAGAATTATTGAACTCTGGATATTTGTCAACGTACACAATTGTGCATGAAACCAGTTTAACTGAAAAATCGATCTGGCACTTAACACAAACTGCTGTACTTTGGTTGTCTATAAATGTATCAGCGCAAAATCCACTTCGAATGGATTATTTGCAAGACTTTTGTGATATTTGTTTGACAGAAGAATTTTGGCTAAGGTATCGTAGTTAAACAAATATTATTATACTACGTAGAAAATCATGTGTAATAATTCGTATAATTTTTTTACAGGATATTTGATAACTCTTATTTCCATGAAAATCTACTGTTTGCTTTGGAACAACCGAAATTTATGATCAATTTGCACAACGAAGCTGTAACTCATTTAACAAATATAGTATTAGATCCAGAAATCTTCATGTACACAAAATTTGCCCCAGAGTTTAAAAAATATATTAAAAATGAATATACAATACCGTGTACATATGAGTACTTTGACGATGTTTGGAAGAACGAAGATCATAAAGCAAAATTAGAAAAAGCGATGTCTAGCTTTAAATTACCAGAATGGAAGTAAGGAATCGTATAATTAAATTAATAATACCTTTCTAAACGCGTTCTATATAAATGCAATTAAATGAATTTTATTTCAGCTATCCGTGGCCCGTAAATGATACCACTCTTCATAGAAGTATAACAGATTACTGTCACGAGGCATTATCGATCTCAAAGAGTGAGGAAATACCTTATAATACGCTGAGTAATTTCTTCGTTGCTATTGGAAATTCAGCTGCACCTAATTTTGTTGATGTTTTATTACACATTGTTAAGAAGAAGATTCAATTCCTTGACAAAGATTTAAATGTGATTTATAATAAAGATTATGTAAAACATTTTCGAACTTTACCATGGTGGTTGAAGTCTGATTTATTAGTTTGTGATCAAATTGTGCCAAGAGATACGAGTCTTAAAAACATTGGAAAAAGAACAAAAAAGGAGATTAGCACTGACGAATTGAAGATGAAGAAACGAAAGATGAGTACATCTGAAGAAAATGAAGCTGACTCAGATCCTTTGGCTACATTTTGTGAAAATAGTCGGAATCGAATAATGGAGGTAGATTACATTTCAAAAAAGATAGAGGATCGGTTGAAGGAGCGCGAAGAACAAAGTTACTTGTTCGAAGAAAAATTAAGAAACGCTTTGTTTGAAGGAACTTGAATATCGAGAGGAACGAATTATAAATAGATGTAATGTGTACAAACGATTTTATAATATCATTTGACGAGTAACGTGTTTAGTTTATTTTTATAAACATATAAATACATGTACGAAATGTATATTACAATTTTATTGCGCGCGTTTGTATTACAATTGAATTTTTTTAAATGTGTCGTAAATGGCGAATAAAATGTAATCACATAATACCATTCAATTGTATAATTATTTATTCTCTTGCGAAGTTCAAAATTATAATTTAATTGTTTGTTATTTTTAATTCAATTATTTACTACTTCTTGAGTAAGGACATAATAGAAGGATCAAAAACAGAATGGAGGCATTGGCGACAATGGTGGCAATGACGTACTACACGATCGCCTAACGAAGGATGCTTAGCATCATATGTCGAGCATATACGACATACCCAAAAATTACCTATTTCAGTAATGATCTTCCAATGCTTATTTTTTACATATTTTCTAGGATTACCAACGGCTTTTACCAACTTCTTTTCGAAAGGCTTATTTTCGCATATAAGGTAATAAACGTCCCAAGTCACTTCTTCGTCAAAAAGTAGCAAGCGTCCAAGAGTTTTTTCTGCCTTTTTACGCCAAACATATGTATGAATTAAAATTTCCCATTGTTTACATACTAGTTGACAGCTTAATAATGACTTATAATGAAGCAGGCAGAGAATCTTTGTTAACAGTTCCTGTGGCAAGTATTTCCCACTAAGAACTAATCCGTTATTATCTCTTTTTTGATCAGACGTTGTGTAAGTTGTCATATTACATTACTGTCACCAAGGAACTGTTGGCATTGTTATCAAGCTGTCCCATGTTATTTAATATATATATATATATATATATATATATATATATATATATATATTACTAATTTCTGAAAGAAAAACGTTTGTTACTTTGTATGTGGAACTTTTGTAATTAAAATGTTTAAATCTTTCAATAATATAAAAAAATTATACCTATTTGCTCGCNGGGGGGGGGGGGGGGGGGGGGGGGGGGGGGGGGGGGGGGGGGGGGGGGGGGGGGGGGGGGCAGAGTACTGCAAGCAGATCCACCTACCGTTCATTACATTAGACAATCATGTGTCTGAAGATAATACCAGAGATTCCCTCTCTGATAATACCATTTTTGTAACGAAATGTAAAAATTCTATTGGCCGGTGTTCATAGTCGTCACTTATTTTTAAGATTGTCCTAAGCATTTGCTATCCCTGTCTATCCCATATTTCCAGTCCTTGGGACTGCCTACCCTTCTCCCTTAAATATCTTTTTTAGCCGCCATTGATAA
This sequence comes from Ceratina japonica, assembly GCA_019453355.1. NCBI lineage: Eukaryota > Metazoa > Arthropoda > Insecta > Hymenoptera > Apidae > Ceratina > Ceratina japonica. Next base: position 231,245 of record SMSR01015773.1, read on the forward strand.
GCTATTTTTGTTTAAATACCATTAATTGATGAACATCTTTCAGCTGTCAGGGACGAAGGTGACGGTACAATAATATCCTCGGTGCTAGCCTATCTTCGGTAGATAAAATTATGTCATGATAATAGTAGGTGCCCCATCGCTAAGATCGTTTTTATTAACAATTGGTAGATTCTGCGCCTGATAAACAAAGTGCAGAATAAATGGGCGCTAAATTTTGGGGGTCACAGGTTCACACCTTACTTATGAAAAACCTGGCATCTTCGAAACATAATTCTCAAATACTTATTAAAAAGATTATCGTGACGATTCAGATTCCACCTAGAATTCAAGTCCAACTGATACGGTAAAATTGAGAAAGAAAGATTGTATGATTGGTGCAATAAGACTCTCGCANATTAACAATTGGTAGATTCTGCGCCTGATAAACAAAGTGCAGAATAAATGGGCGCTAAATTTTGGGGGTCACGGGTTCACACCTTACTTATGAAAAACCTGGCATCTTCGAAACATAATTCTCAAATACTTATTAAAAAGATTATCGTGACAATTCAGATTCCACCTAAAATTCAAGTCCAACTGATAAAATTGAGAAAGAAAGATTGTATGATTGGTGCAATAAGACAACTGCAAAAGTTTCTCGTCTTATAAAAATTTTACGTAATGAGTATTACTTTGTCATCTTACGGTATGCTTATGAAATATAAGTCTCTTCTTGCGACTCGAAGCTAGTGCACCGTGTAATCCCCTTGCCTTCGCCTTTCTCGTTAGAAAAGGATGTTGCTCACTGAGAAAGATGAGAAAGAATGAATGAAAAACGTAATGGAAACGCGAGCCGCGAGGACCTTAACGCTGCCTCGTCAAGCGCGATATGAAGCTTCAAGTTTATCGATTTCGTATCTAGTGAGCTTTCACGTAATAAAGAATATTACAACTGAAAACGATCTTCGACGCGACGCGATGGCACAGTGTATTTGGTACTATCTGGTATCTGCATACCCATATCGTTTCCGTGCGACGAATAGATAGAAATTTTTGATGTCGTAAACTTCGGCTAAATTGACGCTCGTAAAAAAAACGAAGTCGAACAAGTATTCGGAATCGATCAAACTTTCTCACGTGAGACGCTTCTTACTAGCTTATTTATTCGGTATTGTTTCGAGTTTACTCCCTTATGAAGCTCAGGAATATCTACTTGAAGTTATTTGCACTTGACTTTATGTAAATGGAAGTAGAACAAAATAAAACGAGTAAAAGTTATTCTTGACACACTGATTATTATCTATGTTCATTTATCGGGCATCGAAATTTCTGAATTTCTAGTAAAAAATCATTTATCATGTTATAAATAAGATGATAATGTAATAGTTTAGCGTACAAACTGCAGTTATTTATTAGAATGTGTTGCAAAAGAGTTCCTTTTTGTTGCTTCCTATTTTTATTAAACAATGATAGAGTTTCTTCTATTTATGTATTTCCTTTCTACTTTTTCTTCAAGTTTTTTCATCGATAGTACACTCAATACCAATCATATCCATACGTCATATGCTTTTCATAGCTTCTAAAGAAATAAAAGCGGCAGCATTGTTTCCTTTTTCCTGTGTATATTCCTCTTCCCATTTCTATTGATTACCGTCAAACCGATCCTATGACAGATTTGTCAGCGATTTGAACCTGTCGGCGGAAAATTCACTGACATATACAAAACGTGGTCGTCTTCGGATTTAAAAGCTCGGTATTTACTAAAGATGAAAGCAGGAATTCTTAGACCTGCTCGCTTGTTGAAAAACAAAAGAACTTTCAGTCATGTAACACGCATACACGAAGGACGTTTAGCTCTTCTTTTTCTGTGTATGTTTTCTCTTCATTTGCAACTTGCAACAGCGAATAATGAATAAAAGAGGAAGGCAATCTTTCGTTCCGTTTTCGCGTTGAACGACGCAACGACGCGGGATTAAAAAGCCTTTGTCTGGGTTTTGATATGGGAAGCGAACTGTTATATATGACTCCTGATAGAAGGAATCGAAGGGAAAAATTGATTGACCGCCTCTTTTAAGCGATTTGCGTATTCGAAATGATACAGAGGGGAAACAATGACCAATAAAGACTTTTCCCGTTTTTCCTTCGGGTAATAATCGCATTCGATTAAAATATAATTGACGGCATGCGATTGGCCATCGAAACGGGTCCTTTTACCCTATCCCCTGGGATAACGCACGGCATATTATATGCAAATTGACAAAAGCTTGGCCAGCCGCTTTGTAGAAAATTCGTGCACCCGCCGATGATTTAATAGCTATTGCCATGCTGGTGATTAATTTTCTGGGCGCCCACTAATTATTAATTACATACGACCGCTTGTTATCTTCGTGATGGATCCTCATCCCTTCGAGAAAATCATGAACCACGTCCGACATCTTTTCTTTACATGTTTGAGAGTTCAATTAAAATGTTTTCCTTCATTATAAGATATATGCAGATATACGCACAGAAAAGGTAAATTAAAATATAAAGCCTAGTAGAAGTTCTAATAGAAATATTATAAATGCACTACAGTCTTTAAATCTAATGGTTCTTCAAATTCTAATGAAATCTAAAAACGATTTTTCAACACTAAAATTAGCAAAAAAAAGAGAGCTTGAATTATGCTGAGACGCCAAACCCGATTCTCGTCCTACAAAAAGGGAAGACGGCATTTCCATCGCGTACGGTGAACATAATTCTACCGTTTGTAGTCGCGAAACTTTGGACCGCCTCGTAACAGTTTCCGGCGTGGCGCTGGCCGACAGGAAATCGTAGGAGAATGAACGAAACGGAGCCGGGAGCGCGGTTTTTCGAACTTTCGGAAAATTGCCGGACCCGGGTCGACAGGAAAATACTGGCAAAGGACATACTCCCGCGTCCTTCCTCCGTTATAACGCGCTCGGCCATTTTTGTAACAAATGACCGTCGGTCCGGATGCTGCGCCGGACGGCTATCCGACAAATACCTACGTCGCTGTAAAGTTTTCGCCGGTCGTGTACGGTTAAGCAACTAAAAAAAAAGAAAAAAAAAACAGAAAAGAACTACACGAGGAAAAGGATAGATAGAGGAGTGGTAAGAGAAAAAACAGTGCCGCGGAGGTAGTGGAGGCTCTCATAAATATTTAACGCGCGTAACCCGCTTCCGTGGGAATTTTACTGCTCCGTTTCTTTGACGGAAAAGAGAAGCTTCAACGAGTACGACCGCTCTCGTCAGACGCCGTTCGACGAAAAATTGAGGCTTAAGGCAGTAATCTGTACAAAAATTATGGAGAATCCATCAACTACAGTTATTACCGAAAACCGGTTCAACTTTTTTTCATAAAGACTAGGCTCTTAATAAGGTAGTAATATATTTCCCTAAGAAGTCTCGTTATAGACGACTAAATTACGCAGGTACACAGTACTCTAACAGCAATTGCCAAGTCAGCAACCTATTAAGCGAAGTGTTCTCCGGGTACGGCGTACTTCGCCGGCGCTGAAATCTCTTTTTCGTGAATAAAGAATCAAGCCGATAGACAAGACAGTCTTCCTCCACCGCAACGGTGTCACGGCGCTCAATAGATTTAAATTAATGTATTCAATTCAAGTTGATAAGAAAGGATCTTGTTCACTACAGTTGCTTTATTCATCGAAATATTTCGCACAGGCTGCTAGTAATTTGCTATTATTTCAAACTAGTCATTACAGTTAGTCAATAGTGTCGTTACATCCAGGCGTCTATTAGAACGTTGATAACAAATTACGGCTCTCATCGCTTATTTTTCCCTCGTTACGCTCTTTTCACTCGAATCTGTTTTTACATCCCTTTGATCTACGTCACGGAACGTGTGAACGTGAGGAACTTGGCACGTATAGTCGCACGAGATACAAATGCGACCGCCTTACATCACGGCAGACGGCAAGGAAAAAATGAGCAGTGGGACGACGACGACGCGACAGGGCTTCTACTTTGTCGCAAATGCATTAATTCGAGCGGGACGCTTTTCTTCATAATTTACATGAATTCGCATTTGCATCGGTGCGTCGCCGCGGGAAATTTAAAATTTAAATTACCCGCGCAATTGTAACGCGTGATACGAAGTACCGCCCTTACCGTGTCGGGATCTTACTTAAAAAAAAAGTACACTTTTGAGCCGTCACGCCGTACGTACATAAATTGTTTAACTCTATTGCTTGTACTATATCACGAATGAATGTTTCTTTTACCCCGCTTCGTTTCTGCTTCCGATCCGATGCATTGACGAGAAGAGGAATTTATGATATCCGGCGGAACTTTTTGCGTATTACGCTCTGAAGATTTATACGCATTTAGTTTTATTCGGGTTTCCGAGGCGTCGATCGCACGCCGTTTTCAACGACCCATAAACCCCTGCATTTTTGGCTTCCTACATTCAACCGAACTATATGTATATCGCTGTTCGACGTTCAAAGGGTTACTGCAGCGCACCGCGATGGTTCCGCTCGTAACGATTTTCAGAAAATCTTATAGTTCTTCACCGATCGATAGTGTTCATGTAACATGTACTACGATATAATTTTCGAAAAGTAACAAAACTCATCGCTGTGAAAATCTATTTGCAATTTTTTTTGTTTTAAAGAAAGTATTCGATTATACTTACAAGGACACATACCCAACCCAACATATATCCCGATTTTTATGAGGATACAGATTTCAAAAAAATATTTGACGTGTATATTTTTATCAGCAATCGTTCGTGTTAAAGGGGTGATAACAGCCCTCAAAGGTAAGCGACAGTTTGTCATTTCGATGCTGTAACAAACGACACATATTGATACATATAGATTTTAGTCCAAAAATCGTAAAAACTGAAGTTTTCACGTTTTTTATTTGATAGCACCTGGTAACAGTGATATTCCATGCAAATAACGTTAAAATCGACGTGTGTAGTTTGAATAGGTCCGCGAAATAGGCGAATAGTTTGAGTAGGTGAATTAGTTTTACATTTGACATATTGAGAAGGCCCAGAAAACAGAAAAGAAAAATTACTTAAGGTAGCTCCGGCGAATTGTCAAGTCCAAGAGATTAAAAAACAGAAAATACCTTCTAAATGTATGAAACTTAAGACTTTTTTTGAGATTTTGATGAAATGCGGTTGCCGAACAGGCTGAAGAGAAAACAAACTTTATTTATATATAGGTACTCATGGAGGAACCGTAATTGAAACACGAAAAGACTTATAACAACCCGAAAACCTACGAGTTTGGTATGAAAAAGTATACAGTTGATAGTTCGATAATTACAGATTTGAATAAAGAAAAAAAGAATGATGAATTATTAAAGAAAACGTCATTCATAACTCGGAAAATACGATATGCCGAGGAAACTATGACATGCATGCGCGAACATATGTATACTTAGGGGACATTTTTAACTATTTTTTTGTTATTTGTTATGCAGTGCTATGTTTATTTAATTAAAAATATTCTATATGGAACACAACACGTTTTTAATATGAATACATGAGGTTTAAAGTAGATAATCAAGTGCGTCCCACAGGGCGCCTTAATGATAAGAGGCAGCGCGCCGGAGCTACCTTAAGTTTAACGAATCTCAAATATTTTCTATCACAAAAATTATGTACGCTACTCGTTATTAATTAAACAGGTAGGAAGCATAAGGCGGACTTATTGTTAGCTAAGAACGGTCGAAACACAGGGCTCACCAACATTAGGCATGGGGACACCATCCTTGAAATTAGCCAAGAAACTCCGAAGGACGACGGTAAGGATCTTTGTAATCGCCTGCCTCGGGGCGGACAGATTTTAGATAATTATAGTGGCCCGGTTATAAGCTTACTGACTTAATCCACGCTTAGCGCTGTAAGCGCTCAGCGAAGTTCTAGGCGGTCTTCAGGCGCGGGGCATACGTAGTCTTCCACGTTTTATCGAGATTAGGAACCGATTTAGAAGTTTCGCGCGTTGTCGAAGAACAGCGTTAAAATGCCGCCGGCGTCGGGTTTCATTTAACGAACGCGCGCCTGCAAAACGCGTTACCAGAAACTTGTTGCCCTTTGAGAGCAGAGTTAAATAAGTGCTAATTAATTCTCTCGGTAATGTTAATCGTGTAAATATCCGGCGAGTTAATCCGATTAAATCTACTCCGTTTTTATTGAAACCTTCCATTATTTAACTTTTAATTATAGTAGATATTTGTAACTCGTAAAGAGGGCATCAAAGAGGAAGTGTAGTTAAGTTTGTAATTAACATAGCGGTGAGAAATCGATAACGGGATGGAATCGCGAACGGCTTAATTATTACGCCGCTAACTGGCAAACGATGTACGTACGTTCAATAGCAAGATTTCATCGAGATGCCGAGGTAGGGCGGCGCGAGGAGAGAACGATGGTGGCGGCGGCGGCACGAAGTTTGGGAACGGCGTACCTGTATAATAAGCTTCCCTTTAAAACCAACCGAGGTTGTACGTTCAAAAGCTCGCCACGGAAGCGTGCTTACAGGATTTCCGCCGCGATTCACCGTTCCTTATTTCGATCCTCAACGAGTACAGGCTCTGGAAACAAATATTCTTGCTCGCTGTTGGGCTGCCTTTAAATTACGACCACCAGACCGCTCGGAAAAATCCACCCCTGCTCAGAACGCGATTATTTTCCTCCTCGTTTAACGCCACGCTTTTCCTCATTCCTTTTGCGAGAATTAATTGATTCGTTAATATTCAGACCTCTCATTTAACATTCAAGCTGTTCTTAGAGTTTAACAAGAGTATTGAACCAAGTGCTTAAATCAAATATACAATTTTCATTACACGATAGTAGTTTGGCCCAAGTTTTTTTCACGTCATTAATAAATTATGTTTATTTGTGTATTTTACACAGCCAATCATTACTTTGTGACATTACCTATTTATATACAAAGCAAAGTGTTGCGTGCAGACATTGAAGGGAATTTTTGGGAACACGTAATGAAATTAATTTCTCACACCATTATCGTAACATTACTGAAAATATATTTATGTGTATCTATATACAAATGTACGATGGTTTATTAATGAGTACAGCAAAATGTCTCTCTTTCTTGAAATTATAATCCACTCATTTGAAGTAATTTGGATTAAAATTTCAGCGGGCGAATATCGTCAATAAATATAAATTTTCGTTAATGTACAGTGAAATCCTGGTACCCATTATCTCTGTTAAGAACGTACGTGTTAGGTTTTCAAAGAACACTGAATTATCAAAAATTAATCTATTCTCGTATTTTGTTGGACTCACTCAGTATATAAAACATTAGAAAATTATATATAAAAATCAATAGCAAAAAGGAACTTGATCGCAGGCGTTTTTGTTTTATTTCATCAATCGTTTTTTGTTCTTCTCGTTCATTCTCTCCAAACGAGTCAATTCGTGAGCGTGTCCCTTCTAATCGCGTGATTAAGAAAATAAAAAGTCAATTCAGTTAAACGTACAAACTAGTGTATTTATTTAAACCCATTTCCAATAGTACGAATTATTGGTTCAGAGAGTCACGCGTATTCGATTCTGGGGAATGGAAAGTTCGGTAAATTTGTATATTCATTTATAACAATGAACTGAGGGGGATGAGTGCTCGCAGTATCCGCGGGGAAAAATTAGTGTGGCCCCGACGCGACGCGACGTTGAAACTTCGCGCTCGCCTTTAAATCAACGCTTTGTTTTCCGGGACAAAGTGAAACAAGCTGGTAATTTGCGCCAGTTTCCTTCCATTTATCGGCGCCGCGAAACAACCTCCAATGGTGGCCACTGATTTTATTGTGTTACGTGCACAACGTCTCCAATAAACTTTTCGCAAAGAAAGGAACGACTTGAATTCTTTTCCTCTCGAATGCTCCCCCGTATCGCCGAAGAAATACTTACAAACAGACTGGATGTTCATGCAAATGCGTATTTCTGTAGAAAACAGATTGAGGAATCCACTGAAAAGATGCTTGCAATATGTTTTATTTCGAATTATGTAGCAATAACGGGAAAATATATTGGTAATAAACTGACGTACCAAATACTTCATATTTGCATATTTTTTCATGCATAAATGTTTGTTATACATTCTTCTTGCATATTTATCGTGCATAAAATATTGGGTGTTTACATATAAATATTCGCACCATGAAGAAAATGGATAATGTTTAATGTTTAACAAAGGAATATGAATTATTTAGCTTATATCGTCAGCAATGATTTTTTAACGAAATATTTCATCCTTATCAGATCCTATATGCATCATCATATGTGGTGGGGGATAGGGAATAACTTTTAACTCGGTAAATATTGAAGCTGATTTCGTCCTTCACGTCGTTCGCGTTCGCTCACAGCTCGAGTCGAAACTCTACACTGTTCGGTTCACGCTCTTACATATGCGACTCGTTGGTGTAACTATCTTTTTTTTATCAAATTGAGAGAATTCAAAAGCGAAGGAATGTTGCATCGAGGCGCGGTTCGACAAAACTACCATTGTTGTTCTAACGCGGGATGAAACAATTACTTGTAGAATTGTTTGTACGAGCCATTGAACGCGAAACTCGATATTATTCAAAAACATTAATTTCTCACGAAAATCGTGCAAAACAGCGTGATCCGGTGATTTTTTATCGTTACAACAACGCCGAATGGGACGGAATTGAATAAGAGAAAAAAAACTATCGAATGGCAAAAGATGGGTAAAAATAATACACGGATATTTGTACAACAATGCTGTACATTTTTATTTTCTATAGATTCAAATATTTACATACAGTGGTTTAACGAAAATATATTTCCTGCTGAAACGTTTTACAAATAATGTTGGGTCGTTTTAAATGTTTCATCTGCATGTTATTCTTCATTTCATTTATTACAAATTGCTTTAACTGCATGAAACAATAGTTAATTCGACTTCGACAGAATATTGTTCTCAACAAGAGCAAATGAAAGAACAAGGTGACCATTGTCTATTTCTTTTATTTACAGTTTCCTCCCCTTTGTAGTAAAAATTTCAATAAACGACACAAAAACCAATCTACAGAGAAATACTTTGTTATTAAGAGCACAATAAGTCGTACATAACTAATTATCATAAGATAATCATTATTTGCTAACAGAATGAAGAAAATTCTTGAGAGAATAATATTTTATGAACAGTAGAAATTCTCGCGCAAACTTAGAGCATACGATGAACTTTATCGTTCGCTGAACGAAAAAAACGACACGATCTACCGTGCGTTCGTAATATTTGACTTACGCCCGGATCGCAGTAAATACGTTTACCGGTTTGTTTCCCGAGCGTAATATGCATGGAAATTACTGTTTCTCGTGGCCCAATGCTCCACTAAATCACATTGCCGGAAGAGTGAAAATTGTCTTGGATAAGAAGGCAGATAAGCACATCGTGTGGGTACCTTGGGAGGATGGCCTGATATCAACCTTGCCAATCCTCCACGGTCCTACGTGTGCGTCTCTGTACGCCATGAATCACGTCCACACATATGCACGTTCGAGAAGGGTGCCAGAATACTTTGTAGGATGCGCCCTCGCAAGATTCACGATGGCAACTACCCAACGATGAAAATTCGCTTGGTTTTGTCGACAGCAGTACATACAACGATTCCTGGAATAACAATTACCGCATTCACGAGAAATGAAACAATCGGATTTCTCGAGAAAATACTATCATTGGTTGGAGTAAGATTTCTATGGATTAATTGAAACTTAAATGAATAATTGTACTGGGTGATACTAATTAGAGTTGCTAACTAAAATTAAATCGGGAGTTTATTAATTTTAAATTTGCACAAGATAATTTTTGTTTCTCTGTTAGAACGATCCATTATAGAGTCCTTTTAAAGTTGAAAAAAACAGAAAGCGTAGGCAGGTGTCACGATTGGGGAGCAAATGATCCGTCCAATTATCGGAATCGTCGTAATATGATAATGAGAACGAAGTTTCTGAAGCGAGATTCAATTCAATTCACTCCTTTATCACAAGATTTCAAATTCGATTCAATGGGCTTTACGGTTGAACAGTATCGCCTGAAAGTTTTTCAAACGGAATTAATTCGTACGACTTATCATAATAGATAATGAATTAATAAATTAATTTTATATAATTCGGGTAAAACAATTACAATCAATAATGTTCATGAAAAATACGACTTCTCTCACAGGTTTGAACTTCTTACGTGCAAAATTTGTTAGAGTTTATAATGCTTTACATAATTTATTGACATTAATGACAAACGTGGATAAATTAATATGCACTTACTTATCTACTTCTCTACCGAGACGCAATTAATTCTAACGATAACAATTAGACCAGGCTGAACAACATTCGTCCCTAATTTCCCCTACATTTCAACCGTTGAACAAACAGCCGACGAAGCCACCTCGAATTAAATCATCTATCACGGTCGGTTAGCCAAGAGAGCTGAGGGGTGAGCGCGACGGCGTGTCTCGAGGAGCTTTTTGTCGGGGCGGTGTTTTCTCTTCGCGAGGCGGGGGAAAGGGCGCGTACACGTCACGCGAACCGGCTAATTGGTATGTTGCTACCGCGACCCGGTTCTATAAAGTGGCCCGCCGCTTCCGTAGAATACGGAATGCATTCTAACCCTCTGCGATGTGTCCTCCGTTAAATGGGTCAGCCTTATTTATCGCGGCGCGATGGTACGCGCGCATCCGGGCAATCACCGCGCGAAATCGCGACAAGATTTCGTCCACCGGAGATCGCAGAGGACGTCGTAAAAGGGCCCGAAAAACGCACCGCGGATCGCCTTTCTGCATCCTCGACGAGAGCGCCGTTACGGTTTTGTGGGAGGATGTTGGAATTATGTATCAGGAAACAAGAATAAAAAGTGTGCTTTCATGTGCAGGGTCGCTCGAAAATCGTGGTACATCCGACGAAGTGGTGATTCTGTATGCAAAAACATTTTTCCATTTAACGCTTCATTTTCGAGAAAAACAAGTTTGATATACTCGGCTATTAACTGAAAGTTCCGATTTACGAAACTTCTGTTCCTATTCGCGTCTCTATTATTAAACATGAGCTATATTTTATTGTGACTGTTATTTTATTCACGATGTCACGGTATCTATTGATTAATTAGTTTTCTAACTTCTTAAATGATAAACTAATTCTATGACACTTGATGTGTTACATACAGACTGACATGAGTCAAATCTATTTTTCTACATGGTTTCACTGCTAGTTCGTTTTTACTACTTTCATAATAAGATTTCAAGTACAAAGTGATTTTACAAAATAACGTAACGTTCTAATCATCGTACATTTTGCAATACATTCTAATAAAATTGTAGCATCTCGTTGATGTAAATTCATTTTCATTTCGATTCATAATAAAACGTGAATTAGTACACGATAGACGATGTTCGAGCAGAAAGTTCATATTTAGAAAACTAGGCGCTGTTTTATATGCACCGATTTAATGAGATAAATTCTCACGAAATTTAAAGAATTTTTACAAAGGAACACGGAACGGAATGTGTCGCGATATAATTAAAATCGAAAACAGGAATGTCGGGTCACGTTACTGTAAAGTGCAGCTTGCATACACAGACGTGGTTGCGATGTGCATACGGAATGACTGGCGCCCAACGTAATTCACTGACCGCCGCTTCCTTCGCTTTTTATTGTTATGCACTTACGAGCGTCCTCCTTCCATCTGTGCTCTCTGTAAACTTCGCACGCTTCCGCATACCTATACGAGACTTTGCTCAGGTCGTACTCATCCGAGCTTTTACCATTTCCCGCTACCGAAACTGTATTAGTAAAATTCCTGTAGTACCAAGATAATCTTAGTGTACGACCCATTACACACAAGACGGCAATGTACTTTTGCACTTTCAATTGAATCTGTTTTATCTCATTTAAGACGTCGTAAAAGTTGGTTATCAAGTTCTCCCGCATTGAAACTATGATTACTTGTGCAAACACCGTCAAAGAATGGTTTCGATCATTTTAGAGAGAGAGGACTGTCCATTTTAATATGGATTTTTAATTTGATAAACTGTAGACTTCTTTGTTATTAATAAATAGCTTTGTAGTTGAACTTCATGAAAAAATGTAAAAACGACGTAAATGTTATTTCATCGTGCAACAAGAAGTTTCTGCAAGTTAGCTATCTTACAAGTTTATTTTCACGGGAAATGACGATCTAAATAGCTCTCACTACACAATATTTATTCTTGAATTATCGATCTCTCTTCCCGAAATTACTTCGGACAATGAACCATTGACATAAATCTAAAATAACTATTTATTGCCAAGCTGGTTAAGAAGTGCCGGATCAAGAACTATTTTCGTAACGATATTCTGTACGGTTATTGAAATTGAACATAAATATCCAACCTGTTTTCGATTTAAACGAAGGTAATGGTCAACGGCTCAGCTAGGAGGTGAAAATCCCCAATGCTGCGGAAGGTAGTCTTAATTAAAATCTTAAATACCTATCGGGATCGCGGGACAGGCCTAGCAGGACGAGGCGAAGTTTCTCGGGTTGACTTATTTAATGGAGGATTTCCAAATTGTAATGCCAGCTGCTGCGAAAGTGCCTGGCCCCAGTGCTCGCGGCGTGCCAGCCATGCCGGATTTCATACGCGAAACTTAAATACATCACACGGTAATGCTTTCGCGCGTCGTACACACGTTTAACCCGCCCTGCAGGAACTGCGCCGCTCGATGAACTCGCTTCGCGAACTTCTAAGTTCGCCAGTTCTTAATGGCGAACGACAAGTTACAGGAAATTCTTTCACGGTTTATTACCTTAATCTTATCCCAGGAAACATTATGATCAGCAGAAGTTGCATATCTCCAGCTAAAACTATTGGAAAATAATTAAATAAACCACTCAGAGGATTACATCTCAATTCAAGGATTGTAGCAAATTATTAAATAGTAATTATATAATTAACGATTGATGAACATAATAAATTATGAATGTGATGGCTTGAAATTGATGAGATGATGAAAATACTTTGGTCGATAGGTCTACTCGTATACCTCGCCTGTAAATTATATTTTCCAATATGTCCTAAGACGTAGTAAGAACGGACGTAATTATTTCTAAATGACTAGCTTCTAACAATCGTTTGAGTGAACAGAACATTTCACGATTCGTTCGAAAACGTTTAACATTGCGAAACGAGCGACGATCTTGAAAGTAGCCAACAGGGTATCGCAACAGGCCGTGCAAACGCGATTATTCTCAAATGGAACCGACAAGGGAACTGCATCGCACGGTAATGAATTGCGCAGCGAGTTTCCCGTGGAAGTTCATAAAATTCAGCCGCAGTGGAACGAGTGCAAATTGTTTCGGTCACTCAATACCATTCCCTTCTCTCTCTCCGTCTGTGCAGCTGGCCCGTTTTCCCTAGAATTAAATAGGTAATACATAGGTGGGTAGCAAATGCCTTGCGCTGGCCGATTGCACTGGCGTTCGATATGTATTACGTTACGAACCGTAAAGCGTATCCATGGATGTTTATTAATGTTAAAATTGCAATTCATTTTCGTTACTTGTTGGTTGTATATGAAATGTATTTTTAAAACATGAAATATGTCAATTTTACGTACTAAATTTATTTATTAATGTATGATGTCGCTACTTCATTGCAAGCGGCTAGTGCAGAGCATTTGCTACATATTTATATATTATCTAGTGACTAAGGATTTCCGAAGTCTTATAGCACTAGTCTGGATATTTAAGCATTGATACTGAATCATCAGCCATTTCTTTTACAACGCAAATTTTTGTACATTCAGAGGAATAATAAATGAACATACAGTAAATACATATACATGTTATTGAAAGTTTACCCAAAGACTAAAAAGACGTCCGTACGTTCCATGTTTTGACCGTTTCAGTAGTTTTACCAAATATAACTGAAACCAATATTCGCACGTTTTCACTTTGTGAGTGTGTGTGTTACACGAACATGTGTCAATCCGTATTACGCTTTGAAGAGCGAGAAAACATTTGGGTCTTGCAACAAGCTTGCAATTTGAATCATTTTACTCGTGCGATTGCTCGGGATAAGGCAAGGGCGTAAATACACGTCGAGCAATGCCTTTTGAAAGTGGCCAGATTTATAATGTTTTGACGGTACATTAACGACGTTGACCCACGCAACTGAAATACGATGTTTCCTCGCCCATATGTGTAGAGACACCATGTTAACATATGAATTTAACGATAGTCTACATAGTGGAATCACGATAAGCTTAATCCACTACTATCTTTCATAAAATTGAATCCTTGTAGTAAAATTATATAAAATACATCTTTTTCTTTTAAGATAATACATATGTAATATAAATATGAAGATTCATGCTTAAACAACTAGGATTCTCAACTCGTCATAAGTGAAAGAGAGCGTGAAATAGTACGAATATATGTAGAAGGCGTCGAGCTGATGCGGCAAATCGAATTAGGCATGCAGCAACGATATGCAAATTGACAGGTTGCATTTACCTCATTTTTTTTGACGACAGAATAACGTAGGTTAAAAGATAAATTAGAACGATCCTACGACGTGCTCGTCTCTTTTTCTGAGAAATTCAATAATCTATTCGTTGCCAGATCGAGTACTATTAAGGCTAACGTGGACTATAATTAATGAATGAAAACATAGCACAAGTGCATCTTGTTATTGAGCTTCATTGTAACATTTCGATTAGATTTTGTCTTTAATTGGTCGTTAATTGTGATTTTATATGTATTATGTTTCTTTATGAATCACTTTTATTCATTAGGGATTTAGACTCTTCTGAAATTAGTACGAAAGCTTTTAGAAGTGGGCATATTTTTAACGTTTTACTGAGCATTCGTATAACAAGCTGAATATCCGAGAACAATTGAATTAACAGGACTTTTCAAATTGCGAGTAATATAATTAAGTGGATCAATTTAACACGACAGATTTTCAAACTTGTAACCAGAATATTTAATTATTCGTGGCACGTCAATTAAGACTTAATTTAGATCTGAATAAATAAGTTCAGGCCTCGTTATTCGCGAAATAATCCAGGAAGGGTCAGCGTGAAGCGGCGAGTATCGAACGGGACGGGACGGGACGAACAAGAAGGTGCTATCTATGTACCTGCCGGCGAAACTTCGGAGATTTCCGAGTTTGCGGCTACTTATTGAGGATGCGCCAACACCTCCGTGAAACTTTTAGCACCCGACCGAATTTCGTTCAGCTCAGCTTGGCTAGATCTTATCGTAGTTTCGCTCTGTAAACCTGTCATCATTCACGCTCTCAAAAATAATCCTGTTTCAGAAAATGATTCTTTCTCTTATTACACAATTTATGGGTTCTCCATAAATTTCGCGCCCTTCGTGCACGAGCACGTCAGATCACTTCATAATTTAATTTGCTTGTGAATCTAATAAGAACCCGACTTGCTAGACATTTCGCTCGAGCCCAAGTTTCCTGTTAAACTAGCGTGTAAGTAGAGAAAATAATTATACTTCGTGGAACTGTAAGACATGTACACTCCTGTTCATAAGTAAAATCCTAAGGTACTAGTTTAACTGAATGAAAAGAGTATTATGGATACAACTGCGTAATAAATTATATAAATTTTTGTATAAAAATTATACAATAAATAATAAAGAATTTCAAGAAACTTATTCTCCAAATCTACCAATCAAGACAAGAATTTTTCAATTATTATCGATACTTGATTTGATTAATCGTTTGAGTATTATTGTACATACGTTTCCGTCTATGCATTCATATTCTTAGAAAGTCTCATTCGTTTACATGTCCTAAGTTTTGTGCTCGAGGGTGTACGCACACGCACTGTATACGTGTAACATATAACGGTGCGACGTTCAAAGGTATAATTTGCTTTAACAACAACGTCGGCGGAAAATCGTCGGCTTATTGAGAAATTTCGAGGTACCCAATACGGTTGATGGCGAATGCACGCCAGCCCGTGAAAACTGAAATTTCGCTCCAGAATGTCTAAGTGCACGTCCCAGCTGCACGCGAGCACATTTCTAAAACGTGCCCGCGTAATGTGATCGAGTATTACATGATTCAAACGCTTTCCTGATTCAGAAAATCCTGTTCAACATAAACTCTGTTCAACCGTTCAGGTGTATGGCGCACGCGCGTAAATAGAGTTTCGCTTACGCGATTAATAACTCGCGAATGGATTCGTGATAGCCCCCGGTTGCATCCTCTCTCCGCATCGTGACCAAGCATAATCTAAAATACGGTAACTGCATTAATTTTCCTTCGCAAAATTCCCGGGACCAGGTTTGGGAAATTTCAAGATGAGAACGCTATTCTTAAAACTGCGTTGAAATACGCAGAACCTATTTATAAACATGTATCTGTTACTTTTTCTCATTATTCTGTGTTTCACTAATTATGGTCTGAATAAACCCTGTCAGATCTCTTTCAAAGGATCGACGCAGGAGTCAATTCAGAAATAAATTGAATCGCTTGTGACAAATTGACAACAATTGAAGTGGTTAAAGGTATCTAATCGAGGTTCATGGTCAGCTCTTTGGTAATTGGACGCGGGATTTCATTTGCGAACCTGCTGCCATTACATGCGATTGCTGGCAGCTCTCGTTGCACATGTAGGTCGCATCGTATCGCGCTCGTAACATTTTTCTTCGTCCGTTATCGTACTTCTTTCCCGACGATTATCGCCGATGCTTTCAAGTCCTCCGTGGGAACTTGCCTCCGATCCGAAGCAACGTTAGAAACGCGTACCGCGCACGTACCCGGTATAAACTTGTGAAACAGCAGGCAGACCGGGAGACCGTCGAATGAATCTATCTTGTAAACGGTCGAACGAAACGTTAGCGTTACCATTTGATTAGGTTGGACACAGGTGCCTCGTTTCCGGCCTCGAAATTTAGGTACCCTCTTCAAGATTACGCGGTAGCCGCGCTGAATATTCATGATCCACCCTAAATGGGATGTATTCAGGACGTTAATTCCGCTGTAATAGCTGCAACTAGCTTCCCTAAATGATACGTACACCCATCCTAATCGATTGCTTTCTTATAATATCGTTCGCAATTATCGAAACGAATACACATTCCCAGATTGCAAACGAATTCGTAAAATCATGGAACCAATCAAAATTTTGCTTAAATTTACAGTTACCGGTTGACAGCAGTTCAATAAATACAATTTACGTCACGTTCGAATCGCGTCGAATTAATGAAGCAAAGTTCGTTCAAAGAGTTTAATAGCTGGTGGCTCACGGAGAGAGGAAAAGAGAGAGAGAGAGGGGGAGAGGGAGAGACGTCAACGCGAAATCTACGACCGACTGTTTTTATAACCTCGTGATATATTTTAAATATATGCATTTCTGTTCGAGGGGCTCGGGTCCGGGGACGAGATATCTCCATTTGACGCGCGACCTATTTCGAGGTCGCCATACGCGTTGCACAGTTTTTGCGGACGACTAACTTCCAACAGAAATTCAACGCGAAGAGGGACATCCTCGAGTCAAATACCATTTAAAAGAAAACTAAATTCTATGCTAGCTTCGGACAGTTTACAGTAGAATCTTCATTATATGAACTAAATGGAAGACAATTGTGTTCATATAAAAAAATTTCATATTATAAAATATCCACCGATTACGATTAGAATTACACGTGTATTTGAGGCAAAATGAAATGAAATTAATATAATTTGTTTATAAATAATTTCTTATATGAAATACAGCGTTAAAAAACTCTCATTTCGTAATTCTTTTCTTTAACAAAACTAAAGAAATCAAATCTACGAATCTCCGATATTTCTACTCGCAAATTTTAGTTAAATATTTTTTAATTGCTATATTGTAACATAATAGAATGTTTTCATAATAGATGTTCATTTAAAGGAGGTGTTTACTGTATTAATTACACCAATGACTACATTACAGAGTCATTTTGAATTTATTGTTAAATCGATGTCATATTGAATAAAATTTTATTCAAATTTAAATATATTTGATTTCCGTAATAAAAATTCCTATTTGACACTTGTAAATTTAATTACGAGCTACATACATTTCATTTCAATCAAGATTGTTAGAAGAGCTGAAAATTGAAAAGTCGTAAAACAATGTTAACAATCAATGCTCGGATGATTGGACATCTGTATTGTACATTTTTGTGAAAAAAACCAAACGATGAATACCTTTTATTATCGTTTCGAGTAAACAATGCCTATAACTTGTTAATAGACTGGAGATTTTTGTCCGAAAGAAACAGTAAAAATATCAGTTAAAACAGTACATTTTATATGAGAACTCTTTTATCATTCCAGCGCTACAATATGCAATCGAGTTTTATGCATCACACGTAGTTTTTATTTTCTGCATATTCTGTACGTTTTATTTTCTGTTCCGTCGTCTGAAAGTCCAAAGTATATTTATGAATAAATATATTTTTTGTAGATCGATGGACAATTCTCCGATTTTCCTAACTAAGACATCTTATCAAAGGCGGTGTCACGAAATAGGTTCAAACATACTTCAATTTTCGTCCATATTGGAGAACCGGGCACAGACGGCACGTCTTTGAGGCGATAAATGCAAAGCACTTACTAACGGCGACGGAAGGCGGATCCGGGGTTTCGGTGAACATTTCGTAGACTTCCATCCTGATGAAAAGGACTGGGTATTTGATAAGCCGGACACGTGCGTCCTCCTTTCCTGTGCGCGCACCTTCTCCTGCAGAATCAGCTTGCACGCATACCCAGAATTTCGCGCCAAGTCCACTATTTTTGAACGAGAAGTAGTATTTTATGATTCCGATACCCAAGAATTAGGGGTGGACGGTTTATCGATGCCAACTACTTCATTGTGCACTGAGCAATAGTCAAAATTGTTTACGTGCATGGTCGAAATAGATATATAGATAGATAAACGAGGCAAACATTTTATCTATCATTTTAATGAAGATGTATCGAAAATGGTTTATGATTCACTATAGAGCTAGTCGCTACAAGCTTGTCTTGTGTTTCGGGTTGACAGCTCTGGAAAATGCGGAGATACCTAGAGAAGTTCTCAAAAGCATGCATATAAGTATAGACAGGATTGGATATAAAAAAGTACGAATACTTTTTTGCGAATATTTCGAAAACCAATGTTCACTGTCAATTTTTGTACCGGGAAAGGCTGTTCAGAAACGCGAGCTGAACATATCCAAAAATCATTGAAACTGCACATGACTTCTCATAAGTACACAATTACGAAAATGTAGATGTATGTATGTACTGGCTTAGTCACGATCAATTTGGATTTTCTCGTTCCACAGTCCGTTCACGCTTCCCCTTGAACGCGTGAATCGATCCTTCCTCCATTCGATGCGGTTCCAGTTACAGACGCACCGGACAAACGCGCAGAATTCGGGAATAATTTATACGCTAATGGGCGACGTTTATCTGATTGTTTGGAGGAACCAACTAGCCGGGATAGCGAAACATTATTAATTCGCCGGTGTTCGTATTAAATGGAGTCATTGGGAAAGCTTTACATTAATTTGTCAGAGAGGATACAGTTCGCTCGCAAGCAAAACCCATACACAGGTATACGTAGATCGATGGTCTCTCGTATCGATATACGAAATGAAATAAAATATAAAAGAAGTACGGTGTCTATGTACACATGTACGTGCGTACGTGTATATTTAAACCGGTAATTGCGAAAGTCCGGCTCGCGAACTCCCCGATGGTTAATCCAGTTTATTGAGTTTTATCGAGTTTGCGCCGCGTCGGGAGGATGAAGTTTTGTAAGTAATTATTATAATTATCACGGCAGCCAACTTTAAGTGCCTTTCTTGCATCGATAAACCGTAACCCTCACTCTTGCTTAATGCTGCGATCCGCTAGACCCGTGTTAAGGCTAAACTTCGTTTTGCGTGTTTTTTTTTATTACGTTATACAAAAAAGAAGTTAAACAACGAAGGTCCTCGAAAACAAAGTTTAATCCGGGGTAATGTCATAAAAACGAACTTCTAGCCTAAAAGAGTAATTGGTTCTCTTTTTGTATAAACAGGGTCTAACAGACTTTTGAGTTCCACGGATTTCGACCATTTTCGGTGTCTGGTCTGCCGAATCGTTGAATAACACAGATCGCGTAGGTTTTATGCGGTTATGTAAATTTTTGATGTCGGATAGGTCCAAGTCGAAATTCACGGGCCACCGTGTGCGTCTGCACGGAATTGGACACGTACAAACGGAACAGAAGTTTCTGCGAGGTTTTTGGTCTGTGGTTACCTACGGTCCGGGGAAATGCCGGCTTTCGATAACGTGTTATCCAAAAAACATGACTAGGTACCAGGCGCTACGTGAAAGTGCAACTTTAGTTTCTAGTTTCGAAAATCAATGTTTACTCGGACAAAAAATTAACAGAACTCGACTCTCTTCAATGAGATCAATTAAAATTAGGAATTATTGAGTACCGGAAAAACTTCAAGAGACTTTTTTCATTAATATCATTAACAAATTCTTGTCTGAATATGGACAAAAAGGACGTGAAGTTTCGCATGTAAGAATGGGATTCCATTAGGAAATGGTAAACGAGAGGGGGACGCGCAGAACAATCAAAAACTGAACTGTGCCCAGTCCTACTCTTTCGGGACGGCAAATATAAATACACTAAAATGTAATTTATGTCGCATGCACCATGACTTCAGACTGTGGAGATCTGGTGAAATATATAACTAGCTATCATGCTTATCAATAGTATGGAATATCTTTAAATAACCCGCGAATAATAAGAATTGGAAATTAGAAAAGCTATGTGACATGAATTGATCGGCAGTGATGAAAACGTTTATAAATATGTATGGAATTCTCGTACTATAGAGGCATATGACCGACGGTAGTCAAAAGATTTATTTTCAAAAACGAGTCGAGATTACGGGACTGCCCGAGCAGTCGTGGCATTTACCCATCCTTTGTGCAACTTCTGCAGCGTGCAAAGTGACTCGCAGCGCGCCGTAGTTCAGTTCTCATGGAATGCGCTCAATGAATGGCGTGCATTAATTGTCCATTGTTTTCTAACCGTGCTAGAATGCCTTACATCGGCTTCAGTCGTCTCCCTCGGCTCGTTGATTAAGATACTACTCACTCTAAGAAAGAGTAAAAAAAGGAGATTGTATAGTTTACTACGATCTCTTTAGTACTCGATTTAAGTTATGAGGCACATAAATGATTATTATTTATATATAACTTACACTTCTATAGATTGTTTCATTAGTAACTCGTTTGTCCCTTCATCGTGAAAGTGCAACTTTAGTTTCTAGTTTCGAAAATCAATGTTTACTCGGACAAAAAATTAACAGAACTCGACTCTCTTCAATGAGATCAATTAAAATTAGGAATTATTGAGTACCGGAAAAACTTCAAGAGACTTTTTTCATTAATATCATTAACAAATTCTTGTCTGAATATGGACAAAAAGGACGTGAAGTTTCGCATGTAAGAATGGGATTCCATTAGGAAATGGTAAACGAGAGGGGGACGCGCAGAACAATCAAAAACTGAACTGTGCCCAGTCCTACTCTTTCGGGACGGCAAATATAAATACACTAAAATGTAATTTATGTCGCATGCACCATGACTTCAGACTGTGGAGATCTGGTGAAATATATAACTAGCTATCATGCTTATCAATAGTATGGAATATCTTTAAATAACCCGCGAATAATAAGAATTGGAAATTAGAAAAGCTATGTGACATGAATTGATCGGCAGTGATGAAAACGTTTATAAATATGTATGGAATTCTCGTACTATAGAGGCATATGACCGACGGTAGTCAAAAGATTTATTTTCAAAAACGAGTCGAGATTACGGGACTGCCCGAGCAGTCGTGGCATTTACCCATCCTTTGTGCAACTTCTGCAGCGTGCAAAGTGACTCGCAGCGCGCCGTAGTTCAGTTCTCATGGAATGCGCTCAACGAATGGCGTGCATTAATTGTCCATTGTTTTCTAACCGTGCTAGAATGCCTTACATCGGCTTCAGTCCTCTCCCTCGGCTCGTTGATTAAGATACTACTCACTCTAAGAAAGAGTAAAAAATGGAGATTATATAGTTTACTACGATCTCTTTAGTACTCGATTTAAGTTATGAGGCATATAGGTAAATAATTATTATTTATATACAACTTACACTTCTATAGATTGTTTCATTAGTAACTCGTTTGTCCCTTCACCTAAAAAATGTCCTTAATAAAGTACAATAAAAGACCGCAAGATAAATACGGAATAAAGCATCGCATCGACAGATGGACGCGAAACCATATGTGGAAATTGAAAATTCTTTGCATAGCTGCCACGGAGGTTTACTATCCAGTTAGTTTACGAACGATACGCTTCGACCGCAATTTCAATGGATATTTGTTCCCCGTGAAATTTTCGTTAATTCATGATATAAATGCAATTCCTAAGAATTCCACTATCTTCACCGAATCAGAAAATGCCATCAAAGAGTTTATAATCGTAACTCTTCATTCGATACATACAAGAAGTGTATTACGGAACTTAAAAATAAAAGACAGTGTTACTAAAAAATCAGCTGATAAGGCTGCTTAAGACTAATCTCCCTTATTGTGAATTGGTCAGAATATATCGTCAAAACGTCGATTGACAAATTTTTACAATAACGTCGAAGGCGCTGGATATCAACCATATACGAAGATCCTTATCGTGTGCGTTGATATAATTTCGCGGTATCCCACGGAGCCTTCTCAGAAATCACGGGATGCCTTAT
>SMSR01015774.1:3922-32124 GCA_019453355.1 Ceratina japonica
CTCTCGCAGGGGGCGTCCTAAACGCATTTCTCATCCATTGTGTAAAGTACAGAAAATTAAATATTCGCACAAACGATCACGATTAGATTTTCACTATCTTCTCGTCGGATTTTCTACAAAATGAATGCTTTTTTCGTGTTCTTGCATTCACACTTACTAAATTAAATGAGTAATTATTTATTTGACGCTTAATTTATAAGATCTTTTATTTATGAATCACTTTACGAACTATAACAATCTTTTCAATTCAAATCAATTATAAATTAACGAAATAAATTGATAAAGATATTGAAATATACTCGAACTACTCGGAGTAATGACTTACTACTGAAAATGGCGACATTGGCGACAGATAAACACGAGAATCCCCAAAAACGAAAATTGGGAATGCAGGAAAATGATTCTGAGGAAGAAAACTCCAGTGAGTATTCGGAAATCGTATTTATTGATCATATTTTATTAATCTCTTTCATTCATTATAAAATTAATACAGTATTAACGGTTTGTTTAAATGCTTCCACCTTGAGGTTAGCATTCACTAATTCTATCCTGATTACTATTATTATACTCTACCTTGAATGATATTATATATCACATTAGAATCTACAAATTTAGTTACAAGAGAGGCTTCATTTCTTTCATAAATATTTCTCTTCTTTCCAAAAACACTCTACTGATCCGTGAGTTGGTTAAGACTGAACCTACTTCTTGATTGCAGGGAGTGCTAAAATTGCCAAGACAGGTACTGATGCACCACGATTGTGCCCTTACTTGGATACAATAAACCGACAGTTTCTAGATTTCGATTTCGAGAAATTATGCTCAGTGTCATTGTCTAGAATCAATGTGTATGCCTGCCTTGTGTGTGGAAAGTACTTCCAAGGCAGAGGAACAAACACTCATGCATATACACACAGTGTCGCTGAGAGTCATCACGTTTTTCTTAATCTTCATACTCTGAAGTTTTATTGTCTGCCTGACAATTATGAAATTATTGGTAAGTAAATAATGGTGACATTTCTGTATATTCAATACTTTGTAATAAATAAATTGTCACTCAGATTCTTCGTTGGATGACATAAAGTATGTTCTAAATCCGACGTTTGATAAAGCACAAATTAGTCAATTGGATAAAAGTGACAAATTGTCAAGGGCAATAGATGGCTCATTATATTCGCCTGGGATCGTTGGGATGAACAATATCAAAGCAAATGATTACTGCAATGTTATTTTACAAGTAAGTTACACTTTTTGCCTGTTCTATCTTAAGATATATAGTTACAAGTTAACCATTTCAGGCATTGTCTCATGTTACACCTTTGAGAGACTTCTTTTTAAGAGAGTCAAATTATTCTCATGTGAAAAGGCCACCTGGGGATTCTTCTTATCTCTTGGTTCAAAGGTTTGGAGAGTTAATGAGAAAGCTGTGGAATCCACGTAATTTTAAAGCTCACGTCAGCCCGCATGAGATGCTACAGGCTGTCGTCTTGTGGAGTAAAAAGAGATTCCAATTTACCGAGCAAGGTATAAAATACACGACGATCTAACGATGATTATGATAGTTTTACATGTACAAATAAAATTTCCAGGCGATCCAATCGATTTTCTTTCATGGTTCTTGAATGCCCTGCATTTGGCACTGAACGGTACAAAGAAACGTGATTCTAGTATAGTGTACAAAACGTTTTTGGGCCACATGCGTATATACACGAGAAAAATTCCGCCGCTTGAACTGGACGAGAGTCAAAGAAGCGAACTCCTTCATACCGTGGAATATGGGGAAACCGTGACCGAAAGTCCATTTTTATATCTGACGTGCGATCTCCCACCTCCGCCACTTTTCAAAGATCAATTCACGGAGAATATCATTCCCCAAGTAGGTAACAAACTATGAATTTCGACTGTAGTGATGATTGTAAAANTCAAAGATCAATTCACGGAGAATATCATTCCCCAAGTAGGTAACAAACTACGAATTTCGACTGTAGTGATGATTGTAGAGATGATAGGACGTTCATCGTTTTAGGTAAATTTATACACGTTGTTAAATAAATTTAACGCTGTAACGGAGAAAGAGTACAAGACGTACAAAGAGAATTTCATGAAGAGGTTTGAAATCACAGAACTTCCACCTTATCTAATACTTTACATCAAAGTAAGTACANGCTGTAACGGAGAAAGAGTACAAGACGTACAAAGAGAATTTCATGAAGAGATTTGAAATCACAGAACTTCCACCTTATCTAATACTTTACATCAAAGTAAGTACGTGATTACATTCGTATTAATATAAATTATCAAAGCGATTAAATATGCTGTGTTTTAATTACAGAGATTTACGAAGAACACGTTTTTCGTAGAAAAGAATCCCACCATAGTCAATTTCCCAGTTAAGTAAGATACTTTTCTTTTCGTAAACATTATTTTATCAGCATCTATTTGATTTTCCATATTAATTATTTACGGATTTCAGAAATGTAGACTTTGGAGATATCTTAACGCCTGAAGTGAAGCAAAGGCATCCATGTACGACGTACGATTTAGTAGCGAATATCGTTCACGACGGTGAGCCTGGCCAAGGAACGTACAGAGTTCATATTTTACACAGAGCAACCGGTCAGTGGTACGAATTACAGGATTTACATGTAACTCAAATTTTGCCTCAGATGATCACATTGACCGAAGCATACATACAGGTATTAAAAATATAATCAAAAATTAATTTCAAGATATTTATAGGTTTTAAATATAAATAATATTTTTGTTTCACAGATTTACGAATTGAAGAAAGACACGCCTACGGAAAATGGTGATAATAAAAGTAAAAGAGCAATGTGACAAATGTAATTTTCTAAATAAAGTATTGCAATTTTTCACTTTATCTTTCGCCTCCATTTATTTCCTGACGAATACATAGTAATAAGGAATAAAATAAAATAAAATATAACGTGTCTTGCGTCTCACGTTCTCGTTTGATTAAGCCTTTACATCGCTTCGAGCAAGAGAGGGATAGAACTAGTTTACCATTTTTATTGTGTTTGACCTACGCCGATCGGGTCGAAGCTTGCCGAAGATTGCCGAAGAGATCGGAAGTATGAAATGGAAGTAGAAATCGTGGTAGGGACGCGGTGGGCATAGTCGGGGAGGGGGATCGGATCGCCGCGCCGAAGTAGAGGAGAGCTAACCGGAGTAGAGTCACAGCCGGCTACGCGAGACTATCTCGAATTGAACGCGTCTCTTTTCCACGGGTACGCGGTTTTTCTATCGCAAGTGTTCGTTCGTCGTTCGCGCATTATTTTTTATTTGTACATAAGTCGAGACACCGCGTTTTACGTCGTTTATCGTGTTCGCGTCCGCGTGAGTGCCGCCGTACGCACACCTGCTCGTTTTTTAATTTTCGCGAGTGCTTCTCGTACTGTGCGTTACTTGTTGTGTACTTCAGTGGGTTCCCCGCACGTGGATAAATACCGTCACCTGTAGGATCGACGTTCCTCGATTTTAACGTGGGTACTTCTACGTTCGACTTGCAAACTATTCGACAAACTTCGTCCGCGCGCTCGGAATGGATTCACGCGCGTTTTGCACATGGTTCTCCGTTTCACGGACGCGAAGTTCTACCTTGGCGGTTCTAAAAAATCTTGGCGGTTCTGAAAAATCTTGGCTACCCGTTCGCGGTAACGGTTCTGTCTCGCGTGAAAGGCCGACGGAGAATCCCTATCTCTTTTAATTCCCGCGTAACGTTCCCGCGGCGAGGATTCGCACCGAAATTCCGATGCTAATTCGCCGCGGTTTATTCTCGTACACATGGTCTCGTGGTAATTTCGGTTTGCGTCAATACCTGCTCCCTTCCAGACCGCTCCGAATACCTGTTCCTTGCGACCCGTCGAAAAAGAACTGTCCGATTGCCTGGCGAGGGAACCTGTATGTATACATATTAAAAAACCGGAGAGGAATCTTGATCGACTCTCAAGGAAGCTGCGAGTTCCGGATTTATAGCTCGATAGTCGATAGTAGATAAAAACGGCTAAAACGGAATAAAAAAAATACCGCGTCGTGAAAATCGATCCAGTTTCGATAAACGATTACTTTGACAGATAAGTTCACACCATCACGCGTTCGATTCGTACGTAAAACGTACGATTCCCTCGCAGGACGTTTAGTTCTTTCAGAAGTATTTACAAATCCTGAATAACACGTGTAGTACAAATATGAATGGCAGTAAAAGGATACTACAAATGAGATAACATCAGAAATAGTAAACAGAAGCGTAACACTGATATATATATAATGTTCTGTTTACGTTTCGGTCACAAGAAAGAACGCTATCGCGTACGGACGAGGTTTGTTTTGAAAAAGTAATCGTAGTAACTACCGAACGTAGTAAACAATCATATGGTTTCACTCGTGAATCAAAGGGATGGATGTTATTCTAGAGCCAGCGACATGCCTGTGGAATGTTCTTAAACGTGGGTGGCGTATTAAACAGAGACGTCCTTTAAAACTGTTTTCGCGTTTCAAGCATTTTGCGCGAAATCGGATCTGCTGACCAAAGGTATTCTGATAAATTTCGAAGTATACTTATTATGTGCTTAGACAATTGAATAGAAACCTTGAATAAGGGTTTATGTTATATTCTTAGCCTTGTAATTGTACTCTTCTTTTAATTCAGTCGTAATTCCTATACATATATCTTGCTTAGAACAACTCTAATAAATAAGCAGCATTTTCTACATTCCTAAATTCTAATCCATTGTTTTTGCATATAGCTCATGGGCCAGCGTAAGTGAATAGCTATCTGATCTTTTGAACATTAGCACCGTACGATGGGAGATATCGTTAGGCGCGAAGTGCACATGCCTCGCTCCGGAGTCTCGTCCCGTAGACTCTTTAGAATCTCGCACACGTAGGGAAAGAACTCGTTAGTTTCTCCCGGTATCTTTTTCTGTTCATAACTTCGCGGCCGCGCTCCCATACACGCAAGAACGTGTCAAGGATGAAGATCGTTCCATACATCAGAATCATCCTTGAAGGCATTTAAACGTCGATTGAGGATACGGTAACTTGCTTCCGTCGAAGCGATTCGGATATTATTCACAACCGTAACACGCCTACTCCATTGTCTGCGCTCCGTAAACAGTTCATTGGTTTTCAATGACGACTGATTCGCTCTCTCATCCCGGAGACTTGCCATTTTTTTTCGTCGCGTATACTCACCGAAATCGTGTGATTCACTCATCGTTATGAATAGGAATATCGTTACGTGACTCATTCGGTTCGAGTTAGACCGCCTAGTCAATTCCTTAATCGTAAATATATCGCGGGACGAAACGGGACTTTCGGATCTCATGCGCCGGCGTTTTCTCTAACGATGAGATTATGCGAATGGGAGAGGGTATAGAAAAACCGTACTCGCTTTGATACGGGGCTTAATTAGAGGAAGAAAGTTGTCGATCTCTTATTTTCCTCCATTCATCGGAGGAGAAGCGCGATTGTTTTCCTCGCTGTGAAGCAGGAAGTCTCGCTCGCACGCGAAATAAATCCGCAGAACGGAGAAAGTCCGCAGGTTTTGTCGCTTATATCCCGGTCGGGTTCTCGCGTCGCCGTTGCGTCGGCAAGCACCCGTCGTGGACGTCAGTAGGTATACTGTGACACAAAGAGCTGGTTACTCTTCGCTGCGTTTAAGTAGGAGGAAGAAGTAGCGTCCAGGGAACAGCAGGTGCCCCAGCTGTTACCCGACCTGCTCTACGGACGCCGTATAAAAAATTCGTTTCGACCAAGTTTTACGAACCGTTTCATAATTGCACGAGCCTGCATCCTTTACGCTTTATTTCTCGCTAATAGAAGTGACCATTGGACGATGATTCATAGTCGAGGAACTTCGATCTATCGGCTTGACCAGTTAGAAAATGTTGGGTAAAGTCTCAGACGTTTTAATCAATGAGACGCACGCTGATTGAGGCATATTTCCGTCTATCACACTTGAGGTAATTAGAAAATAATAGACAGACATTTTCATTGTATATCTATCCTGTCGCCATTTGATGAAAATTATTTATTTATCAATTCATTTACTGAGGAATGAATTATTATCTGTGTTTGATTATAAGAAAGGAACCTTTTTTAGTGACCGATTATTCTGGGCGGAAGTGATAGGAGCAGGTAGGGAAGTGTCGGTGGGTTTGCTGTTAAGGAAGTGTTGTTATGTACGGAAGCGTAGCATCTGTATGCGACCCGATTAAGGGTAATGCTGTCGCTGAATTAGGTTACACCGGTCACGTTTATGCAGAGATTATGAGGCTCTGCCAGCCATGGAAACCGGGAACCCCTGTGTATCTTGGAACAGTTAGAAGTCGATGGTCCGATTAGAATTCCACGTCGAACCGCGTATTATCGCTCGGCTGACCGTGACTCGGACGGCCTAGCCTGTTCGTTCAACTGTCCCCTCGCCGATTCCGCTCCTCGAAGGTTACGACATAATTTGCATCCGAAAAATTCCACGAGCTTTCATTCTCGTTCTTGAATGTCGTTTTAATTTAAGGAAGATTCCCTTGAAATAAACCAAGAAAATTCAGCTTATTATTGAACGACATTTCGATCGATTATAAATAATTGTTAGAAAATGTGTAACGAAGTTTCGGGGCTTTCGTCTCGTGCATTCGCGGTTGGATCAATGAATTCTATTTCTAAGCTTGCAGTTCCGTTTTGCCAGCACGAATCCTTGAGTCTAATGATAAACGGTGCTTTCCGATTCCACCGACACGGAACCGCGTGTACCGGTTGAATAATTTCTGACGGCTTTCCAGTTATGAAAAGAAAGTACCTACCGTCTATATTCCCAGATTTACGTTTCCCGTAATTGCTAATTTAATCACCGCTCGGCGAGGAATCCGTTCCATTCCGCTCGCGTGAAAAGTTATTCGACGTTACTGTCGAGGATCAAATCTGAGGAATAACTATAATTATATGACGTCGCGCGTATTAATAATGCATTCGAGCCCGAGTATATATAGAAGACCATGCATCTTCTAGTATACCTGTCTCGCTAATGGTTGGAAAGTTTCGTTTCGAAGAACGGAAGGGATGGATTACAAATTGGAGCACGTTTAAAGCATTGCCTCTCTTGAAGCAGTTCGACTTAATTTGTTTCGCACAACTTTATTTGTTCTCGAACGGCGGAGATCAAACTTGAAGTACTTCATTGGCAAAGAGCGGGAAAAGGGGTGGAAAGTTTGAAACACCGGGAAAGGGTTTCAGACGAAATGATAATTCTGCTTCTTGAGTAATTATCATCGAATCTCGTCTGCATCTCTCTTAATGAAATTCAGAATCCTTTAAAGAGATATAATAAATGATATATAACGAATCATGCAATAAATCACAAATATTTTTAGTACAATTTTATTGTATTTCAAATGTAGAGATAGAAATCATTAAGATGTCACAAATATTTTATTAATCTCTTACAATATCCGATACAATTGATAGTTTTTGAAACTGGTGAACGGAGGGTGTACGAGTTTCTCACCTCGAGCTCTAAAATCGTCCGCAAACTGGAACGAACAAGCGCGAACAGGCTTTCGTAAATTTTGAAATCTGGGACGGCCGTCTAAAAGGAAAACTTCTTCTTTAACGGGCAGCCTTTGCATAAGAGAGAGACTGATAGGTTCCCCCCTGCAGTAGCGACGTTAAACGAGCCCGGATGCATCGGGAGCGGTCACAAAAGTGACGAGTTAAAGAAATTCGTTGGCCGAAACCAGGTCACGATTAAGAAGTTTCCGGTTAAGTAAATTGTGTCAAGAAAGAAAGGAAATCGACTTAGACTACGAACTTCACTTCCGACATGAAGTTTTATAGAACAGATCATATTTAAATTGTTCGATAAAGTTCTCTGTGAATAATTCATTCATTGGGTTGTCCTGACAGTTCGCGCCGAGTTTTGGTAGCTGATATTAGCACAGGTGTTTGTCATAATGATTAAAATCCAATTAAATGTGTATTGTAAAAAGTGGGGTTCCAGGTATATAAATGTGTATAAAAATTAAATCATTATATTCCAGGTATAAATGTGTATCAAAATTAAAATGGGTTTGAAATTTTCCACAAAAATCGGCAAAAACTTTCCGGACGACCCAACGTTTGGTTTGTGGAACCGCACGCTTCCAAGTTAAACCCTGTAGCATTCTTTACCCTGAAAAGGGAGAGCAGGTATCATGGACGTAAAGATCACCGCTGTAAAATTGACAGCTTTTGCGGCGAGTGCGTTTGGGTTTTTGCGACGGTAAAGGTACTTGGTCAGAATTGAACCCTTGGAAGGACACAATTAGTGAAACTGATATCCTCTTCATTCAACAATGAGGTACACAGTATCTCTGAAAAGGACTTGCCGCCTTTTCAAGCCGAACGATGATCCCTGCGATTTCACACCAGAAATAAAACGTCCCGTAATTTCGACCGATCTTCCGTGAGAACTTGTTCCGTGGACGTCACAGTTTTCTTCGTTAGGGGAAATACAATAACGCACGGCCCTTTTACAAAGGGACGGCGTGGAACAACGAAACGATGCGAATAAGCGGGAAACGAGGGAAGTCGTTGCGCCGAACACTTTCTTCGCGATGATTAGAAGGACACGGGCGAGTCCAGGATTGAACGTGTACAATGGTCACGGGCGTGTACGTACCCTCATTTACGTAATGCACTACGAGAAACAGACAATGCCGTCTGGCGCTTCTCTTCGTTTATGATTCGTTGGAGAGACGCGAAAAGGAAAAGAGGAAAAAAAAAAGAATCGCAGGCCGGTTCGTTGCCGTCTCGTTACCGCCTTTCGAACGCGAAATCTCCTGAGTTTCTCTACATATATAATACGTGCTCTCCCTCTCTCTCTCTCTCTCTGTTTCTCTCTGTTTCTCTGCTGCGCGTGGTATTCGCCTTTCATAGAGCGCGGGAGAGACATTTAAGTGCATCCTCCGTAATCGAGCGTGCGCGTGGGCGCAACGTCGATGCCTCTGATTCCTCCGGAGGCTGCTTTTTCTACGATTCGGTTGCCACGCGCGGTTCGCACATTCCGATTAATCGGAATGCTAAACAGACTCTCGAAATTATTAGGAATCATCGCTTATTCTTTTGTCCTCCTGTCCTGAAAAATTGAATAAGTGTAAAAATTGATCGTACNAGAAACAGACAATGCCGTCTGGCGCTTCTCTTCGTTTATGATTCGTTGGAGAGACGCGAAAAGGAAAAGAGGAAAAAAAAAAGAATCGCAGGCCGGTTCGTTGCCGTCTCGTTACCGCCTTTCGAACGCGAAATCTCCTGAGTTTCTCTACATATATAATACGTGCTCTCCCTCTCTCTCTCTCTCTCTGTTTCTCTCTGTTTCTCTGCTGCGCGTGGTATTCGCCTTTCATAGAGCGCGGGAGAGACATTTAAGTGCATCCTCCGTAATCGAGCGTGCGCGTGGGCGCAACTTCGATGCCTCTGATTCCTCCGGAGGCTGCTTTTTCTACGATTCGGTTGCCACGCGCGATTCGCACATTCCGATTAATCGGAATGCTAAACAGACTCTCGAAATTATTAGGAATCATCGCTTATTCTTTTGTCCTCCTGTCCTGAAAAATTGAATAAGTGTAAAAATTGATCGTACTCTTCATTTCTTTATTATTATTTCAAAAGACGAAATTGGAAATATCGCACAGGATTTTGTATAGGAATTCTTATAAACAGAGATTACGTCTGTGAAGCGCACTGGGAATAGGTTGCGTAATTCGATAGATCTGTCCGTCAATCGTGAAAGAAATTGCATGCTAATTCGGTGAATCGCGAAAGGAAGTGTTACGGCGAGCGTATATCTAGTGAATGGTGGCGAATTCTCTACCATAAATGTACACCGTCAGACGTCTGACGTCGTCTGTACGGCTCGTATGTATGTACGTGAATCGATTTTCACCGAGATTGCTTTGCACCTGTACGATCGATAAATGACACGTCCGCGCGCGGGGGGGCGGCGGTCCTTCCTCGAAGAAGAAAGGCGGAAGATTGCGTTCTTCTTTCGTGACGGAAAATGCTCTGCATGAGCCACTGGGAAGGTCTGAGTGGCAGCAATGACGAGCGCGAACCTCGTGCTTTTGTATGCGATTCACCGATCGAAAATGTTGCGGTTCCCCTCTTCTTTCACGTCTCAACAACCGTAAACAGTAATCGCAACAATTGTTTTATGATTATGGTAATCTGTTCTTTTGATTCTTAACCCTTTCAGTACCGGAGACCGATATATCGGCCCTCGCTGTACTGGAGAAAAATAGAGCCGATATATCCGCCCGCACCTTGTACCGTTTTACTATNTACGTGAATCGATTTTCACCGAGATTGCTTTGCACCTGTACGATCGATAAATGACACGTCCGCGCGCGGGGGGGCGGCGGTCCTTCCTCGAAGAAGAAAGGCGGAAGATTGCGTTCTTCTTTCGTGACGGAAAATGCTCTGCATGAGCCACTGGGAAGGTCTGAGTGGCAGCAATGACGAGCGCGAACCTCGTGCTTTTGTATGCGATTCACCGATCGAAAATGTTGCGGTTCCCCTCTTCTTTCACGTCTCAACAACCGTAAACAGTAATCGCAACAATTGTTTTATGATTATGGTAATCTGTTCTTTTGATTCTTAACCCTTTCAGTACCGGAGACCGATATATCGGCCCTCGCTGCACTGGCGAAAAATACCAGACCCGATATATCCGCCCGCACCTTGTACCGTTTTACTAGTCGCATTGCGAGAGGTCTCTATCTCAAAATAAATTTATAATACGTTATAGAGTGACTCCCATTAATATTCGGACACACTTCAGAACGGAATAAGTTCTTTAAAATGGAGCTAACTAACTTAATTCTTTGTGGGCTTTTAAAAGGCTTAGTTTACTATGTAATGTGGGAAGGAACTTAGTGGGAAGTAGATTCGTCAAATTCGTTCGGTACTAAAAGGGTTAATCTGCAATCAAGGTTTTATGCCCGTAATAATTTATTATTGTTTAGTAATAATTGTCGGATCAGAGCGAAACGCAGTTGGACTCGAAATATGAAACTCATCATAATCTGTAATGAAACTGTCGAGTGTCGGTTCCCTGGCTAGCATAATAGCCGGGCGCGTTCTGCCGACGCGTAAGAAATTTTGCAAACTCTATCCTCTCGTCGAAAAGTTTCCAGTTTCACGAGTTTTCCTTCGCTTTTCGACGACGACGTCCCATAATAGGGACACGGCTTTCCGCTGTCCCACCATTAGCCCGTCTTGTTCTCTAGATAGTAAACCGAGCGGAGACGAGTGCCAAGTATACCTGGAATTTCGTGACTTACCTTCCCATTGTGAATATAAATCTTTGTTACGACTTAGTCGGGTTTGCGCGTTGCTGCCGAGCAGCTAAATTTTCTCGGGAAATGTAAGGGCGTGTAAATCGTAGCCGAGACGCGGAAGCAGGTGTAAACTTCTAACAATAAGAGTTTTATTAAGACACCAGATTTATTACATTAACACGTTAACGTCTTCCAACTAGGGTTTAGCTTTCTTTGAAGATGCATAAAATTCCAGTTTATGTGACACATAGAATGGAATTAATTAAGACAGATTTACTGCGTTAGGCTCATAAATTATATGCTAATCAGCTTTTCTGTGATGATTAATAATCTTATCACGTGTTACCGATAATGAAACTAAACACGCAATTCGGTACACAGAGAGACTAGTAGAAATACACATTGCCCCAGTGAATTCGAGCTGTCTGGCGCAAGGTTCCATAATTTCCAGCTGCGATCGTTTGGGAATAGAAACGGGTTATTCGAGGAAACGAAAGGAAAGCCACCAGATCGATTGGCTGCGATGCGATGGCGTGCACCGGCCCTTCAATGCGCCCTCGCCGTGAATCTGATATGCATAAAGGCTTCTCCGTGCACGCGTGTGCGTCTATCCGTGAACTTCAACCTACAACCCCTCAGACTAGTCTTAAAATATTACGAAACGTACAAATCGAATTGATCATTTTTTTCCATCTGAACATACGATTTTATTTGGCAGATAATTTGTTACATGACTACGAGATGAATATTTCATAATAATTCACTGAATATTTTATAATCATCCAATTCATTTCAAATATTTATCAGAGTTTTTGATGTACAGTAAATGGTCGAATATAAGAGATAATAGAGGAAAGTATTTAAAATAGTTCTCCATAAACTCAAAGTATTGCGTATCATTATGAAAAAAATACATTTGATTCTTAAAATGACAAAAATTATTATAGAATTTTTTACAACTCCGATTACCGAACTCATTTTCGAGAAAAAAATACTTAAAGTTGATTCGTTTTACACGCTGTATTGTATGTAGCGCATTATTTTGCACGCTCAATTAATAGAGAGTCCGTGGAGAACTACCTTAAATGATAACAGAGTTGGTCAAATAGCTTGGTGCTCTGATAAGAAACTCATTGTATTTTTACACTTCCTAATGCGATGTACGAAATGAATCAGGGACTGGTTTGAAATTGGAAACAATTGAAGTGCTTTTATATCCGAGCATTTCACTGCGCAATCTTATCTGCGGCAATTTGCCTACCGTGTACGCATTACACCGCGTATCAGCGCACCTGTATATTTGTTAAGCGTGTCCCCGGCGATTAGAATGCGTTTTAACGAGTGACTTATGCGAATGAGATTACAGCGCGTAGAGGAGAGCACGCGTAGGACTCCCGTTCCGTTTTCGTAACGAGGAGGTGGGCAGAAAAGTTCGAAGGCCGAACGCGAAGGATCTCTGTCTGTCAATCGTGACAAACTTTCTTATAAACAATTCAGATTTTATGTCTCGCAGGTGTGGTGCATTCTGTGTTTCGAAACGGAATTATCGATGAATCGTGGACCGAGTATAAAAATAGGCAAATCTAAAATTGCAGGGTATTTTTGTATTTTAGATACGTAGCTCGTTTCAGATTTGTGAAATCAAATTATAGTAGAGGTGTAAAAATAGTCGTGCACGAAAGTAACAGAGATATAATTTATTACTTATTTTTTTCTGTCCTCGTGAAATTAACCAAATAAAAATCTGTGCAATTCCTANACGTAGCTCGTTTCAGATTTGTGAAATCAAATTATAGTAGAGGTGTAAAAGTAGTCGTGCACGAAAGTAACAGAGATATAATTTATTACTTATTTTTTTCTGTCCTCGTGAAATTAACCAAATAAAAATCTGTGCAATTCCTGTTAATAAAACGACGTAATCAACGGGCTCATCCGAGGAGAGATGAAAACGAGCCTAACGTTTAAATAATTCAGTAATTCCAATTTGTTCGTACAAACTGGCTAGAGCTACAAACAAACAAGCACCGTAGTAGGAGTTGGTCGTCGTCGGCGAGACGCATTGGAAACTCATCAACGAGAGTTTGAACAGGAGTTGTGCCTGGTTTTGGTCAGGTAATCAGCCGACAGTTAACAGTCGCAATTTAAATAAAACAGTGAAGCGAGCCTTTAAAGTCGCAGGTGTAACAACGAGCACGGCGGCCTATCCGGCCGGGAGAGAGACGGCAAAGGAAGCGTTACATGAGCGCCGAGAGAGAAGATTCTGATACGAGGAGCGAGATAGGGAGAGAGTGCACGTTAAAACAGGTGGTGCGGATAATAATGTAATTCTAACGGAAAAACGTCGGCTCTGGGTCACAGTCGCTTCCACTCGACCTGTTATCATCTATTTAAGATAATTTAAGAGCTTCCGATTCAATTTCGGGGGTTGATAATGAAAAAGATATGAAAGGATGCAAACATCCATCGGAAATATTCATTTCAGAAATTAATCAGAAATTTCTTAATTCTGTTGCTCAGTTGGAAACGACAACAAATTCTGGTCTCTAACAAGTTGGAAATTAACTGGGAAAACCAGTGCATCGATTTGCATATTCGGTTTGGCTAATTATATAAGTGCGGGAAACTGCGGAGAAGCGATAGAAAGTGGGCCTCGATCGCGATCTACGGTACGCGGACAAAGGAGCGCGGGTCCCAGGGGTTAGAAAACTATTAAGAGGCTCTAATTACCTCGCGCAGTTTCATTTCAATCGTTTCCACCGCGGAAAATGAAAAAATTCAACTTCCGGCGTGCCCTTCCAGCTGCGATCTGGGCTACGACGTAACCATATGACAACCCACCCATGTACAGTGACTTTTATTGATATTCGGACACATTCCGAAACGGAATAACATTTTTAGCATTGGATCAAATAACTTTATCTTCATGTCTAATTGAAACATCCCGAGTCGAAATAGTTATTTTTGTCACTAGGACGTAAAATGAAATTTCACGGCCGAGTAGTGATCGTGCTTTGTGCACGAGGACCAGCGAAGCCGGTCCGAGTGACGCACGATCTCACGAGGCCGTGAAACTTTACGTCCGTGTGGCAAACATCATTTTTTGTTATACTATACTGTAGTAAAATTTGATTTTGCGGCCGCATTTCCGGACGTAAAATGCAATTTTACGTACTTGCGGCCGTAAAATCAAATTTTACGGTCTAGTATACCAAAAAAATAATTATGGTTTTGAACCTATTTATCGTATAGAATAGAATTAGAAATAATTTTATATAACACAATAAATATTTCAAAGAATCCTAAAAAGATCTTATAAACCTTTAAATAGGCCTTCAGGTTCCCATCTCTTGAACAACTAAATTCTAACTACTTTCGTGAACGAACTGAAGGTTCTTAAGGCCTAAAATATAATTTGAGATTTTTTTAGGGACTTATAGGTTCTGATTAGAGTTATATCAAATATTAAGTTCTGAGATAACTCTACTAGTTCTACTTTTTAGATCTAGTAGACCTAAACTGGGGTACATTTAGGTTTAGAAGACTCAAATTATAGTTAAATTTTCGACTCGGGATCATTTATGGAGAGTCGTATATTATTGAGAGTCCCTTCGAGTTTACGGCTGCTAGTGGAACTGTGCTAATTCCCCGGGAAAGTGGCAGAACGTAGAGACACAATGGACGAGGTGTACGCGGTTGCACAACCTTTAGGGCCCCACTGTCGTTGAGCAGTCTCTGGAACTGTTGCCAAAGGCGAAACGAATCTCGAACGAGAATAAATTGAGCCACACCGGCACTGGCCAATCTCTGATCTATCCCATCGGGGTTAATCGTTTGATCTGCTAGTCAACCCTTCATCCTTCCAGCAAACGATTTCGTAATTTACATGCAGTTGCACGCTCTTCACATGCACAAGTGTTGCCAGCTTGAAATTGCAGTCTACGATTGAAAGAAAACGATCATATTTGTCTTCTTCTATTAAAATATAATAAATCGATACATCGAACCGTCGTCAGAGAATATTATACGTTAAGATTAAACAAATTGTTGGATGAATAGAATTAGTATTTCATTCCGAGAAGATGGAATACAGTGATCATGTTACAGTCTACGATTGGAAGAAAATGATAATATTGATCTTCTTCTACTAAAATATAATGAATCGATATATCGACCCGTCATCAGAGAATATTATATGTTAAAATTAAACAAATTGTTGGATGAACAGAGAATTAGCATTTGATTCCGAGAAGATGGAATACAGTGATCATACTAATAAATGGGTCACGTGAATTGAGTGGAGAGAGAAATTGGCATTTGCAATAGGTGTGTGACTTAATTAGTGCAATCGTGATTGGATGCGTGCGGAGAGGCCTTCGAGCAAATACGCATCACCTTCGAGAGGGTCCTTGCTTCCGGCCAATTGTGCGCCGCTCGATCGCTTCCGGTCTCACGCTTCGCATAACTTCTCGTCCTCGGCCCGCCGCCGTCGTCGTAGTCATCATCATCATCTTCCACCGTGTTTCTTCGCCTCGTTTTAACCGCCCGCGGAATTTCTCTTCGGCTTTTAACCGGTCGCCCCGGTTCCGTAATTCTCCGGCTGCCTCGAGGATGCCCACGTGGAATTTCAGCGGGGCGAAACCCTCGCAGGAACGCCGCGAGTGGCTAAAGGGAACGAAAGAGACTATTTTCATCGTCGTCGGAGTTAATTCGACGCTCGGTTGGACGGAAAATTAGTCGCCGGCCCATTGTTTCGGATTGTTCAACCAAGTTGTCGAGGACCACAGACATTGAACCGGTCTCTCTCTCTTTTACGAGTCTCTCAGACTCTCCGCAATGTTGCGAAGCTACGCGGAAAACGCTTTCATTCTTTGTATTATTATTATTATTATTATTCTGTATTGTTAATTATATAGTAAATTAATTTATTATTATAGCAGAGAGAAATTTGGAATCAGCAGACTGCGAATTTTATGCAATTCTAAGAAAACTCAATATACAGCACATTTCTTTTAATTCCAACGCGATAAGGATTTGTTATCTGCAATTATTTGCTGATTTTCATTAAAACAGTATTCCTTGATTCACACATCTGTCGCGCGTAATTAACAATCTCGAGAGAATTTATTATCTAGATTTCATTGAGACGTTCGATCAGATTCTGCGAAAATTGAACGTTCATTCAATTTGGTGGGCAACGAGGTTAGCACGGATCGAATTTAGGTGGTTTCGTTACATGTGTTAGGTTTGCGGATGAAAATGTCAGACGATCGTGTAGAAAAAGTGAAAGACTCGAGGACAGGTGGATTCGGTAGCGCGTTCACGCGCTCCCATCGATCATCGTGTAATTTCATGGCAATTTCCCTTGCCAAATCTTTTCGAGGGGAAAAGGCTTGAGGGATGTTTGCGTCTTCGGGTTTTCCCTTCCTGTTGACAAGATGAGAAAAGTATATAGATCCGTCGGACGGGATTCCAAGCGAATTTCTTTATTGACGTTTTTATTACCTTTTCGTAAACAGAAAATTTTCCATTCTGCTTGCGTAAAATGAAATTTTATACAGGAAAATTTCACCATTATATAGGGTAAAAAATAAAATGTAAATATTTTCTATGAAGATTGGCCATGAATTTAGTATAAAAATATTTCGCAGGGAGGACTGTATAATTTGCTGGTTCGGTTTAAATCGCGGATCCGAGGTTTATGAAAGCGGGCGGATTTTTTTCGTGGCTCATTTAATCCTCGTTACCGCGGAAGTGGAAAGTCGCGGATCCGGACGACGGTGTAAGGTCTTAATTACGCACCTGTAATTCTGTCGTACGAAACCTTTGACGCGTCGACGGGGCGGAGGACGCAGGGAGCTTAATTACGTGGCCGCGCACCTGTGTCTGCGACGCGTGTTCTACGTATTGCTTATCGCGAACGCCGAGCTTTTCAATTTTATGTACCCGCGGTAGCTTCAACGTTTTGTTCGCAAAATGAGAGATCCACGATTTAATTGGACACGATTCTTTTTCTATGACCAAC
Source organism: Ceratina japonica (assembly GCA_019453355.1). Taxonomy (NCBI): domain Eukaryota; kingdom Metazoa; phylum Arthropoda; class Insecta; order Hymenoptera; family Apidae; genus Ceratina; species Ceratina japonica. Next base: position 21,278 of record SMSR01015774.1, read on the forward strand.
GTCTCATTAAAAAAATACAAAGTACTATTCGTGTAACAAATACAGGGACACTTCTAATTCGAACGCGAAATTAACAAAGGTCGATTTTTTGTTCCGCGAACTATTGAAGATTGTGCGACGTACAGTGGGGACAACAAATTTTGGGCACAAGTCAAGATTTTGTTGTAAACGTCAATAATTGACTATATAGGATGAGTCATTTTAATTGATCCACGCAATTGTCTCAAAAACTAAAAGAGATAGCGAAAAATGGTTTGAACAAAAGTTATAGGGTTTCGAGGGGCTCAAATATTGGTGACTTAAAATCAATTTTCATTAGCAAATGAAGGTCAACTTTCGTTTTTTAAATGGAAACCTACGCTTTTTATTGGATAATCGGATTTTCATTTCACTTTTTCATCAAAAATGCATAAAAATCACTATTATATTGTTATTGCATAATTATGTCATGCATAAAGAATTTTTATATAACATCGTCCACAACAATTTTCGTTTTCAAATACATTCTTAATATTGAAACTACATCTTCTATAGTGACTTCCATTAATATTCGAACACATTTTGAAACGGTATAAGATTTTTAGTATTGGATTAAAGAACTTTATCTTCTGTGGAATTTTAGAGAGCTTAATTTACTATAGAATGAGTAACGAAAAATTAAAAAAACTTTAATAATAATTTATTTTAATTGTTTGTTACACATTACATAGTAAACTGAGCTTTTTAAAAGCCCACAAAAAATTAAGTTAGTTAGCTCCATATTAAAGAACTTATTCCGTTTTGAAGTGTGTCCGGATATTAATGGGAGTCACTGTAGCAATATACTGAATTACTGAATTTTGGCCCACGAGTCCGCACTGTGCGACGTGGCGATGCCTTTGAAAAACAGTGGTTACCACGTTTTTTGATCCACGTAGCGTGTTCTCGGGGGACGTGTCCCTCGGTGGCACGTGGAACCGGAAGTGGTCGGTTCTAAATATGCACGGCCACGCATCGGGACGGTTCATTGTCGCTGGAACAACGACCGTCGGAGGAGTCTAGTCGAATCGACCAGCAAAATACGTCCACCTGAGGCGTTGGTCCGAGAAGCAAGATGCGTCGTCCTATATGAACCCGGCGTGCCTCGTAAACTGGCATTAAATCGCGGCCTGCGGCTCGTGAACGACGTTAAAACCGGGCGACGCGACGATCGAGAGATCGATCGTGACCACTCGGTGCAATCATTGCATGCATTTTCAACGAGGTGAAATGTCAACCGATGAAATTCTTCAAAGGACATCTCGCGCAGGTGCTGGAAATTTGATTTATATCGGCTTTGTTAGCCCAACACGTATTTCTCGTCGCAGTAAAGTGCACCGAATTGATATTAAATTTTTAATAGTAATTCTCTTTATATTTTATATGAACGTAACTGGAATCGTTAAAAGGTTCTGGGAATTCTATAGTATCAGAATTTTTTAATTTCATTTAAATTTCATTTAAAAATTCTTTATTGAGATTTCATGCTATCACATTTTGCATAATCTCATAGTATTATCGAAGCATATTTCGTTTCAATGCACTGACAACCTTTTGGTAGTCGTAGTACAATTAACAAACCTGTTACGTTGTACTTAAACAAAGTTTAACATCGATTAGTGTTTTTTTAAGACGGTGAACATCGATAGGGCTTAATTGTTTTGAAAATTGTTGAGCTAATTGCATAATTACCATTCGCCTGATCGTTCGCCACGGTCTCCTAGCTCTTTCGAATCTCTCCACGCATCGTTGCACATTTCATGCATGCCTTTTTTCGTTTCGATTACAACCGACTTTCAATTTCCTTGGCACTCCGCAACGCGTTTGCACGGGCCGGGGATTTCGCGTTAATAATGCCGGTGCGATCTCAGTGTCAAGGGAACGGGGGGCAATTTGTAATGAACAATGTAACAGCATGATCCGCGAAAATATGATTACAACGTATACGCCACGCGACGGACAGTTCTGTGCCGCACTTGATAATGAATTTGCAAAGGCAGGGATAAATGTGTAATGAAGGTTTAATTGAATTTCGAAGCGTAAGAAAACGTGCACTATCGTAAGTTGCGTACTCATTATAGTCCCTTGCTACGGGACGCCTAATGGGATTTCCTCCAGTCGTTTTCATATAAAGACGTTTAAATATAAATTCTGATTTACAGTGGCTTCCATTAATATTCGGACATATTTCGAAATGGAATAACATTTTTAGTATCGAATTAAAGAACTTTATCTTCTGTGGAATTTAGGAAGCTTAAGGTTGTATGAACCTTTGCATAAAAACAATGACAAAGCATTGAAATAGTAGATTTCATATACAGTGACATCCATAAATATTGGTACTCGTTTCTGGCAACGTTTTTTCAAGGTTAAAATAGGATTTGAAGTGGAATTTTCAGAATTCTCCATAAGAGGACGTGTTAAAATGTGCAAACTTCAAATTGCTATAATTTTTAAACGATCAAGTGAATCGAACCCAAACTTTACTAATTGCTTTAATATAGTAAAAACTATGTTTTGTTAACGTTTCAAGAATTTCTGAACGTTTTTTATATACCTCCAGAACATCCTTAAACTGATAAACGTTTTTCCTAAAAATCTGCCGATGAGCTCGTAAAATCATCTGGAAATAAGTGGAGGTTTCGCGGTACTTCCGGAGTGTCTCTTTCTATTGACGTATCATCTGTCAAGCGACTGTCTAGCGACGAGACAATTAACTTTCTTTCGGCGGGCGCCAGGTGCGCGAGTATGGAATTCGATCGCGGAGCAGGTGAATTCTGGCTCGCGTGCTACTCGCTAAGAGCTCGCGTGCTATCAAAAGCGGCGCGATATCGATTTCGGGAGGTTCACTGACCATTTCTACCCCAAGTTGCAACTACCTTCGTTATTAATGTAAAGCTTCCAATAAATTTCATCCGAAAATTGATTCTCCCTCGCATTGAATCCGAATTCACAAAGCGAGTTCCGCAGTCCAATATAAAATGACATCCCGGTTCCAATGACTTAAAGATAATTACGAAATGCACTGAAATTGGAATATTTGTTTCAGTAATTAAATGTTCTGTCTGTAATTCAATCTCGAACGTACTTATTTCAGTAATTAATTATGTATCTCGTTGGAGTATAAGAATAAAATTAAGAGGCTTCGGTACCGGTGAAAAGTCTACGGAAGACAGTTGATTGCACCTCTCGCCGGGGTGGAACAAAAGCGAATAGAAAGTATAGTCCCATCGGCGGTCGTTCAGAATTTCAAGTACCCAGCTAGACTCGGCTATCGAAAATACGAAGCCTCTTCAGGCAGTCGAAAAATACAGTGGAAATGTGACAGAGCGTGCATTTTTAATTAGCCGCGCTTCCATTGTCTAACTCGGAGCACGTTCCCCAGTTGTGAACGTCCGACACTTTCCTACCGTCAATTCAGAGCGACTTAAATACCTGTACAAATTGTAACCATAGTTAACTTTTTTCCACCATAATCGGAATTGAATATTTACGGAATATATGTTTGATTCATCGTTCCCCTGCGTCTGAACGAACTCATTAGCATTCGGTTCGTAGGAAAGAGTTGCACGTAATTAACTTCCTCCGCGTCCAATTTGTGTTGCATCATGCAGACGTAAGAGNCAAATTGTAACCATAGTTAACTTTTTTCCACCATAATCGGAATTGAATATTTACGGAATATATGTTTGATTCATCGTTCCCCTGCGTCTGAACGAACTCATTAGCATTCGGTTCGTAGGAAAGAGTTGCACGTAATTAACTTCCTCCGCGTCCAATTTGTGTTGCATCATGCAGACGTAAGAGAAAATAGGAAGCGTTATACATAATATATAGTTGGTGGGATTTTAATTCTGTGTTGCCTCTGTGACGAATGATTAATAATGCTATGGTGATGAAAAGATGAAAAGCCCAGAGGATAGCGTGAAATACCTGAAAGCAATCGGATTGAATTTTTTATACGCCTGCTCTTTTGAAATTCATATTTAACTGGAATCTCTTTGAAAGTTCTGTAGAAAAAACAGATTTTACGTTATTAACGTTTCAACGTTGATACGATTAAATTTATTTAGGATAATTTCAACGGTAATACGTATTAATTTTATTTAGGATAACGATAAGCCAGAGATGAAAGTTTTTGAAGATTTAATAATTTTTTAATCTACTTCGCGTTGCAACGGCGAAGGTAAATGGCAAGGGGAACTGATAAGGCTGATATTCATGCTGTCTCCAAACGGAAGCCATGCATCATGCGCTCGCAATTCCACGCTTGATGAAAACTCATTACGTCTCCGCTCTTACGTATTTATTCTGTTCGCTCTCTCTGTCTCTTCCTTTTTTCCAATTATCTCCGTAACGTTTCTCGTATACAAAACGGTTTGTTATTCTTCTACCAGGAAAAAAAGATCGAAATCACGCTCGTGACATAATCGTGTTTAATCCTCGACTGAAAAATGTCATGGATGAAAATTCATTGAGAGAGGAATCCTATTCTGGCTGTTACTTTTTACATTGGAAAAGTTCGAGCCTGTAATACACGTCGAATCGATATGGGAGAGCGTAGTTTTGCCGAGGGAAAAGATGGAATATGCATAGTCCATTTCCTGGTTGAAGCCATGCATCATGCGCTTTAGGTTTCAGACAAAAGTAACTACAGTAGCGTAAATTATTAATTAATTAATAAAATTGTCTATCGGAAAAAATTTCTCGTTTCCATTAATTTATTAATCAGAATTTGGCCATTTTCATGGAGGAATATATTATCTCTATAGGAAGCATGCCTGTGTAAAAAGAGTAGACAATCTCGGAATTCTCTCTTTCTTTTTAACAGTGCCTGCGAAAAAGAGAAAAATAGTACTTAAATTATCTCTTTTTCTCTCCTTTTTCTCCTGCTTACACTTCCTCTATGTAATATATGCTCTAAGATTAGGTTCGATTCTACTTCCATGATCTGCTGATATCGTTGAAACATGGAAATGGTAATAGANACAGTGCCTGCGAAAAAGAGAAAAATAGTACTTAAATTATCTCTTTTTCTCTCCTTTTTCTCCTGCCTACACTTCCTCTATGTAATAATATGCTCTAAGATTAGGTTCGATTCTACTTCCATGATCTGCTGATATCGTTGAAACATGGAAATGGTAATAGGNGAAGATGATCAAAAGGAGACGCGGAATATTCGACCCGTGGCCATCGTCGAACCAGTCGTATATTTCTTATCGGCCGTCCCGCCCGTGGAAAACGAGTTGGAAACGGGTCTCGGACTGGAAAATCATCTACTTTCTCGGTACCTACGCCTAACAGCGACGCGTGGGATAATTCTCATCGCGTTATTATCGTTCACGCACATACAGTGAGAGTCAAAAGTAAACGAAACGCGGAATCTGTTTAAGGACGTGTTAGCTATACAGTCAATCCCAAAAGTACAGGTACGTCAAACGATTTTGAGCATGGAAGATCCATGCACTCTGAGAAAACGGTGGTCTGACGATTAGCAAAAATTCAAAATTGATTACCAAAAAATACTTTCTTTGAGTAATAAATACGCTCCTTTTGTGTTCATTACAAATCTATATAGTAATTTCTACATAGTAATAATAAGTACTATCCACAGTTACTAATTCTTACTATCCCTGGTTAGTGATTTCTAATATTCCGTTTCTACATTTTCCTTATATTACTTTACTTTATACATAATAACTACACGCGATTTATATTACTTCATATATAGATTAAAGATTTTATTATATAATTCGGTAATTTCCTTTGAGTTCAATAAGTAAAAATTATTCTAAGCGTACAGACGAATTTTTCCTTAAAGTTTACCAATCATTAAATGAACATGTTTCAAGATTACTATTCAAATATAGTAATTTTGACTTAAATATGCAATAAGTATTGCTAGAATTTTGTGGCTTCGTTTTTCTCAGTGTGGAAGATCGCGGCTCTATGATTTATGATTGGAAATGATGATGAATACAGGCTAGTCCGTTCGGATCTTATTTAATACCGAGACGAACCGTTTGACATACGAAGCAAAACAGTGTATTACGTATTTATCTTTATCAAACAACTATCAACCGAATCGTACTCCGCGCCGCCGACAAGTTTCGCTTTTGTGTATATTGTATTTGCTGTTTGGACATAATTCAACTAGCGCACGCGGGTGTACATCGTTCACACGAATATTACAGCCACTCGAAACCGTTGTAACGTGTTCGCTCCACTTTATTCGAGACGCGAAACCACTAATTTCGACCCTGTTGCAGTTGGAGTATTTGCGTAACGACGCAACTGCGTTCCACGATTGTCTACCAAATTTCACAGCGGCTTTTGTTAAATGGAATTCTGACGGCGATTGAAACAACACGCGTAACCCAATTCATCGTGCGACCGCGTCAATAAACCCTCCCTCCAAAATTCAACATTACACCGTTTTTATACACGTTGAAAATAAAAGTAGATAAAAAAAATAAAATAACGCGTCGTGGAAATGTATGACATATTAAATTCCCGAAATTCCGCTCGTCTGCGGGGGCAAACATGCGAACAATGCGCGCGAGCGGTAGTTATATACCTAAACGATGGGAAAAGAGGCGAGCACACGTTGTGTGTACATAAAAATAGGACACCCTTTGTGCTCTGTCGTACACTCACGCACCAGTCGGCACCAAGTGCCGAGGTAAAAAGTCGCTTCCGTCTGACCATCTGCCGATTTCAGGAGGGAAAACGTTCCCCCAGTGCAGGAGGTCGTCGCTCATTCATCGTCCTTGGAACTTGCCGCGATCCCCACATACTACAATTAACGCAAACCTCTTTAGAATTAAATTCCAAAGAACATTTTTGTTAACGTACTCTTTCTATGGAGACACTCAATAAACGTGATTGAAAGATTTATGCCAGCGAGCGTAAAGAGAAGCATTTTATATTGCGATTCTCGTTAACGTTTTATCGCGTCGTCAAAGGGTTAAAAATGCGAGGATTCCCGGCTGGCTGACGGTTAATGAAACTAGTTCGACGGGGTATATAATATAACTGGTTCGCCGATCCTCCGCGCTGTTCCACGCCCGGTGCTCGAAAATTTTCAAGTCGTTTCACGACCGCGATCCCGTGTAATTCGATGACTTATACAGGAAATTCGCCATTCGGCCGCGCCGCGCACTTTGAATAAATTATGCCCGGATCATCCCGTACGAGTCATCGCCGTCCCGCGGTTTTACAATCGCGACAAGTGAACAAACGGCGTGAATCTTAAAAGGGGGAAAACCGACGTCGCGGGTCGCGGCGCGAGCCTCTGAGAATGCGATCCGATGGGAATGAAAATATATTACGCTTTATGATGGCCCGTTGAAAGTGCAATGATCGCTTTTATTGGGCGCGTCGCTGTAACTATTCGATGATTATTTTACCGGAGGCGTGGAGCGAAAACACCGCGTCGTTACGTTTTATGGAAGCAGGGTATCAACCCGGGGATAAATTTAGAAGGGTGACGTTTATTTCTTGTTGCGGCTGTACTGGCAGTTGGGTTTGCCTGGATTCGTAGCACCATTTCTAACGTTCACGCAATTCCTATTCGGATACTCAATTTTTATACAGAGTGTCTCAGCCGATTTTGAAATCTTGATAACTTCAGTATTGCGGCATGTAACGCAAAAAACGATGCAGCTGTACTCGCCTTCCTGAGAGAGTAGGACTTGGCATAGATCAGTTTTTTATCGTTCTGTGCATTCCCTTCCCGTTTACTACTTCCCAATGCAATACCATTCGTTGACGATAGTGATTCTTGCTTATCCTTGTTATCTTATGTATACTGAGACCGTATCCATGAGGATACGGTCGAGGAACGAATGAGACAGATGTACATACAGTGACGTCCATAAATATTCGTACACATTTCGAAACGGTATAAAATTGTTAGTATTGGATCAAAGAACTTCTTCTGTGCAATTTTAGAGAGCTTAATTTACTATAGAATGTCTAACAGAAAATTAAAAGAACTCGGTATTCATTGAAATCGCGAGGAAAATAGTAAATGATATGGTTTTTAATTTTTTTCTTAGGTTCTGTAATAAAAATTAGAAGTGTCTCGTTTGCAGATCTAAGTAAGTTATATGCATGTACAAAGTTTCATAAAAGTCAATCAATATTGCTATGCGCTATAAGCGATCAGAAATTGAAAAAATCGCAGTTCTCCACGACTTGAAAATCTACGACTGGGATAAATTGAAGAATTTTTACATGTTTCGATATGTTTAACTCTTTTACGGTTTCACGGATTTTTATAAAACTCTACACATTCATATAACACATTTAGATCTACAAACGGGATGTTTGAAATTTTTGCTAGAGCCTCCAACAAAAAAAGTTAAACATCATGGTCTTTTCTTTTTTCTTCGAGATTTTAGCGAATAATAATTTATTTTAATTGTTTGTTACACAATATATAGTAAACTAAGCCTTTTAAAAGCCCACAAACTCGAGTCGAAAATTTAACTATAATTTGAATCTTCTAAACCTAAATGTACCCCAGTTTAGGTCTATTAGATCTAAAAAGTAGAACTAGTAGAGTTATCTCAGAACTTAATATTAGAACTCTAATCAGAACCTATAAGTCCCTACAAAAATCTCAAATTATATTTTAGGCCTTAAGAACCTTCAGTTCGTTCATGAAACTAGTTATAATTTAGTTCTCCAAGTGAGAGATTGGAACCTAAAGGCCTATGTAAGGGTTTATAAGATTTTTTTAGGATCCTCTGAAATATTTATTGTGTTATATAAAATTATTTTACAAACTATGCGCATTTGAATCTAATATGCATCGGAAATGAATTATTCTGTTTATTCTTATACTTCCTATTATAAATTTTAAAAAAGGCTTTAAAACAATCTAGTTTATACAATAGAATTTTTTTTATACAGCAACAAAGCGAAAGTTTGTGTTATTTGTTGTATGTATAATATTTGGTACATATAATATGTACAAAAATTAAAATGCGCTTTAAATTTTCCATAAAAATCGGCAAAAACTTACCGGGCAGCCCAATATCTGTGAAATCTGAATTAAATTTATGACTTTTCTGTATACAGATCGTGTTTAACGTTTCACTAAAGTAGATTAACGCGATCTATTGCATACGAGAGGGAAATTCTCAGTCCTAAGTACACAGTAAGCTCGATGACAAGAAGGATGAGCCCGAGCGGAACGACGACACATAATCAGCCATAGTACGTGCCGGTGCAATCGATATTACCAGCCGGATAATCGACGTGCATGACCAAAGCTTCGCGGCTAATTGTAAGTTTCACTGAGGACATACGAGTGGACCTATTGGCCAATCCAGTTTTCTGAAACCTAACGCTCTATTACCATTTCCATGTTTCAACGATATCAGCAGATCATGGAAGTAGAATCGAACCTAATCTTAGAGCATATATTACATAGAGGAAGTGTAAGCAGGAGAAAAAGGAGAGAAAAAGAGATAATTTAAGTACTATTTTTCTCTTTTTCGCAGCCACTGTTAAAAAGAAAGAGAGAATTCCGAAATTGTCTACTCTTTTTACATAGGCATGCTTCCCATAGAGATAATATATTCCTCCATGAAAATGGCCAAATTCTGATTAATAATTTGCTAATCGTCAGACCACCGTTTTCTCAGAGTGCATGGATCTTCCATGCTCAAAATCGTTTGACGTACCTGTACTTTTGGGATTGACTGTATAGCTAACACGTCCTTAAACAGATTCCGCGTTTCGTTTACTTTTGACTCTCACTGTATGTGCGTGAACGATAATAACGCGATGAGAATTATCCCACGCGTCGCTGTTAGGCGTAGGTACCGAGAAAGTAGATGATTTTCCAGTCCGAGACCCGTTTCCAACTCGTTTTCCACGGGCGGGACGGCCGATAAGAAATATACGACTGGTTCGACGATGGCCACGGGTCGAATATTCCGCGTCTCCTTTTGATCATCTTCGCGTGATCCACGAGCAAACGCGTTCTTCTTCTCCCGACCGTTATTTATAACGTACCCCGGGATATGAATCTACCGCGGGGCGAAAAGCATTGCCTAGCTGCCCGGAAAACCCGCTCGATCTTCGCTCCGTCTCGTAAACCGAGCGGATGTTCGTTTAGATTAGCTGAAATTGCTCTCTTGTTTTTAGATTGGGTAAACGAACCAAGTTAATTTGAGTGAAAATTGCTTGGAACGATAAATGTCAGAACTACCGAACTATGGATTTATACCTGTTATCCTGAAAGAATAGGACTGGACACAGTTCAGTTTTTTATTATTCTGCGTATACCACTCTCGTTTACCATTTTCTAATGCAATTCCATTCGTTGCCACCATTTTTCAATGGTCCTACTTAGGGACCATCTAGGTAGGGACTGGACACCTACCTAAAAATCTGCCTAAACCGGAAGTTGCAGATTCAATTTGCAATTTAGGTAAATGTAATGACAGTGGATATAGACTATGTTCACCGTCAATGCTTCAGTGACATAAAAATTGACATTTCTAAAAATACCAGTGCTAAACTTTAAGTAAAGAAAAAAAGTAAATAATAAACTAAAGTTGCATTATTGATTATGAATATTTATTTCGTAAAATTTGCCAAGGAAAATAAGTAATCGAAGATATTGTAAAAGGATAAATACAGCAAATATTAACTAAAATAAATTGTTTTCAATTATGGCAAATTTAATCTCCATTTCCGGTTTAGGCGCAGTCCTACTCTTCCAGGACGGCAAGTATAGTCGAATCAGGAAAATGATCGATACGAATGATTTTTACGATCTTTCATCAGGAGATTAACAATGTTAGTTAATA